>CM024610.1:43905537-44065032 GCA_014182575.1 Eucalyptus decipiens | reverse complement strand
ATATTACAGGGCTAGCCTCAGATTAGACATTTACCTCTTTCTAGCAATTTTTTTTTTTTTTTTTTTAATACAGTGAAAGAGCAATGGGTGTCGATCAGATGGTCTTCCTGTTGTTGCATTGGCACCTGCATCATGCATTCTAATAATTTGTAACTGATGCTAGATACTGATGTGGTCTGCTGATGGCTTTAATTTCAGAAGCACAAAAGCAAAAAGAAGTTATGGAGGAGATTATATTTAAGAGCAAGTTGTCTGGCTGTGGGAACTTTTTTGTTATTGTACAGCCATTCTTGAGGCTGTATTGCACAACGTTTTGATTCTTCAGATTTTTAACCAGGCTCAAAAAGCAAAAGATAAGGAAGTGAGGAACGAGTAAATTAATGAAGAACTGGACAAAACTTCTTCCTTAGTGCAGTCTGAAGCTTTACTTTCTTTGACTGAGCCTGGCAAGATGAGTGCATTAAAGGCACTTGTCAACCAGAGTGTCCCGAAAGAGCCCTGAAGATTACTAAATTATCTGCCAGAGAAAGTGGAGACTTTTGCACAGGTAGAGTTCTATTATAATTTTTACCCCCATATAATTATGGTTCTCAGATAATTTGAATCTTTTGTTGTGGTGGTTAGCTGTCAAACAGTCTTTGTCTACCTTTTTTTATTGGTTCCACTTTGTAGCTTATGCACAGTGGCCACCTTTAACACTGTCAGAATTTTTAATACATCCGTGAATTGTGATCATTTGTCAGTGTCAGACTCTTTATTGATCTGTTTGTGACAGGACAAGCCTGATACTTATGACAAACTCGTAAAGGAAATGTCCTTAGATAGGCGTTAGCTCGCCATCTGACCGAACAAAGACACCGAAGAGACTGCCCAGAAGAAAGAGAACGACTTGAGCAACTTGAGGTATAAACTGCAATAGTTTGTATCTATTTCTTAATTTCCATCCAGGGCAGTTCTATTTTGCTAGAGTTCTGTAATCAATTATTTGAGAAATTTATCTTCTAGTTCTTATATGGACGGGACACAGTGGATTAATAGTGGAAATGACGCTTTGATGCCGTTCCTCACTTTTTGTCCTTTCTGGTGTTAGATGCTGTTACTATCTTTGGAAAATATTGTCTCTGAATGGTGGAACAATTCAATTCATACAAAATAGTTGTTCTCAAATATTTAATTGGGTTGAAGTTGATATCTCATTCTATATTTTGAAATATTTTGAAGAATATTAGTTACTAAACCATTGCATCACCCTATTATTTTGCTAGTTATCAGCTAGCTTTCAGCAGTATTTAGGGAGGATCATGGCAACTGCAGCTGCTCTAATCATCTCAGCAGGATGCTTATGTCATTTTCTTTGAAAATTCTTGTAATGCCTGCGGACTTGCTTATTCACCTATTAACCCCATCTCCGACAAGGATATGCTAATTAGGTTTTGAAGTTGGGTGTCCTCTATTCACTCAAAATCATCTAGAAGAGATTGAACCCTTCATTTCAAAAGTTGAATGTGATTTTTCACTTTATAATCTTTACTACATGCCAGGAAGAACGTAAGAAAAGGATGCTGCCACTGATGATAATAGTGATGAGGATGATGAAGATGATGAGAAACCATCTGCTAAGAAGGTTAGATCCTTATCAGGCGATGACCTTGGTGATTCCTTCTCACTGGATGAAGAAACCCAGACTAAGAAGGGTTGGGTTGATGAGATTCTTGAAAGAGAGGCTGCTGCTAACTCTGAGGATGAAGATGAGGATTCTTCTGAGGAGTTAGAGAGTTCTGAAGATGATGATGGATCTGATGATCACAAAGATGATCATGACAAAACATATGTTCTCAATGACTGGGAGCAAAGTGATGATGAAAGACTTGATGCCGATCTGGAAGAAGAAGGAGAAGGAGAAGGAGAGGAAGAGGAAGAAGAAGAAGATGAAGAAGAAGATCGCATTGATGCTGGTGAGAATAGTAAAGAACAAGTCGGGCGTGTAGACGATAAAACAATGAAGAATGTGTCTGTGCATGAAAATAAGAAGAAAGTTGCGAATTTTTCTGAAGGGACAAGCATCCTTCCCTTTTTGATTGAAGCACCAACAAGCTTGGAAGAATTTAATGTTTTGTTGGAGAATCGCTCCACCCGATATCTTTCTATTAATTACTCGAATTCGTAGCAATGCAATAGCTCTTGCTGCAGAAAATCGAAAAAGATGCAGGTATGAATCATTACCTGGCTATATTGTGCTTGTAGTTTAATTGTGCTTCTGATGGGACATTCTACTGCATGTAATCTTTCTATTTCTTAACTGATTACTTTAGCCAAGTAACTATGCTTCAGTTGTGGTTTTCTGGATTTGATAGAGTTCTATTTGGCATAATTATTGTTAGTAAATGCTTGCTTAATATAATACTAAAACCTAGACAATTAAAGTAGGCATGTATTGCCTACATAAATTCAGGTTGTTTTCCAGCATTGTATTGTTGAAATATCTATTTGTGTTTTTTTTTTTTTTTTGGTGGTACAGGCTGCAAAACTATATGTAGTTAATGTGAACATTTTGGGCAGGTTTTACAATTTCACTTAGAGTAACTTTGCCCTTTTTACCAACGATTTTTGGTGATTCATTTGAGGAGTAGCCAAACACCGTGTGACAAAATTTGTAGCTGATACCTACGGTCTGAGTATTCACTTCTTATCAACACTGGTTGCAAGTATTTCTTAGGATGATCTGAGATGTATCTCATTTTTGCAGGTGTTTTATGGCGTACTACTGCAGTATTTTGCCGTCTCAGCAAGTAAAAAGCCACTGAACTTTCAGTTGTTAAATATGTTGGTCAAGCCATTAGTAGAAATGAGCACAGAGATTCCATACTTCCGCAGCAATTTGTGCTCACAAAGAATCCTACGAACTCGGACACAGTTCTGTGAGGTCATTAAGAACTCAGGTAAGCTGCAGGGGAAAATTATATGACAATCTTATTGCTGGGATGAAAGTTTGGAAAGGTTTGTTGAATGACTAGATGCTAATTGTCTGTTGTTTCCTTTTCATGGGATAGAGATCAGCAGTTGGCCATCTCTGAAGACATTGTTCCTTTTGCGGCTATGGTCGCTGATATTTCCATGCTCCGACTTTCGTCATGTTGTCATGACCCCAGCTGTCTTGTTAATATGTGAATATCTAATGCGTTGCCCCATTCTTTTGGGTCGGGATGTTGCTCTAGGTCTTTTCTATGTTCTATGCTTCTCTCGGTACGTTCAAAACATATTTTTAGTTCAAGTTGTTGCATATAGGATTTCTTTCCGCAATAGGTCACCGAGATATATTTTTGATTTTAGGTAAATAATGGCATGCAATGCACTGTAGTTCAGTGTCGCTAATTTGAGGGTTCATTATTGCTTTTGTGACCTGGACTTGTTCGGGTGTGTGAACAAGTTCTTTTAAATAGTCATTGTTCCTCTTATTGTGGTTCAGTTGGTTAGTTTTTCCTCCTGTGTGAGTATTTCCATCGCTGTGTTTTGAAATTTCATTTTGTGGGTAGTGCCTTCATAATGCTTAGCATTTCTTTAAGATCAGTGTTCACTGGTACAGCTGTCCTACAAATTAAGATCAATCGTAGTTGCTAAGTAGTTAGTTTTATTGATTTATACTTGCTTCAATTGTGTAGACCATGTATAACATCCATAATCCATAAATGTGTTGTTTCATATCCTATAGGTTGTTTACAATGATTGGACATGATGCAAGTTAATTGGTTGCTAAGAATGCCTGGATGCTTGGCTGCTTGGCTGCTTGGCTGCTGCGTTTCTGCTTGAGCTAAATAGTCATTTTCTTCAGCAGTCTTAACATGGTGTTTTCAGTTTGTGACTTTGCATTTGCAACCTTGATTATATAGTCGTTGGTATTTTGAAGCTTCATTATTGGTTTTTAGATTTGCAGCTGCAGTTAACTGATATCAATTGTTTTTATTGAAGGTAACTAAACAATCTCAGAAGTTTTGTCCAGAGGCCATCATGTTTTTAAAAACTTTGCTTTCTGCAGCGACAGACAGGAAAATAGGACCTAACCAAAATTCTCAGGTATCTGTCATGGTTTTCCTTTCCATTGTGTGAATCTGCCTGACAACTTGGGAATTTCAAGGAGACTGATAGGTTGCAATGGAGATGACTGGTATGCATTTATGTGATCTTTTGTGACAGTTTGGCAATCTGATCGAATTTAGAGTGCAAAGGCCTCTACTGTGTATTCGTGAAGGCGCAAGTGAATTCAGCCCTTGAATTTCCTGAAAATAGTTGACATGCCTGAGGAATCCCCTTTTTCAGCTCCGATAATTTCAGGTTAGTATGTTTTTGGTTTATGGATTATCTTTTCTTGCCTGTTGCTCTTTTAAGTGCAGTATGGATGTTAGCTGTTTGCAGTTTTCAAAATGTTGTCAGAAAAGCTGAAATCTGCCTCACAAGGATCTCACTGTGTATAATATGTCATGTTCATCTGTATGTCTATGTTCAGTCAAGAAATCTAGGTGGTAAGGTGATGGTGTGTGATTGAGACTATTGTATGGCCAGGGTACCTACATATATTTTCTTTGTTGAGAGTTTCAGGATTCAAATCATTTTGTTTAAAAAACAAACTTGTTTATATGCAGGGCTAGCGTACTGGCATCTGTGATTGAGACCCTTAGCGGTTTCGCCAATATATATGGGAAATTGAGTTCATTCCCTGAAATATTCATGCCAATTTCAACTTTGTTACTTGAAGTGGCACAGCAACAAAACTTGCCAAATGAGTTGGTGTAATAAATTTGAGGATGTTGCCTGCTATCAAGAGAAAAGCTGATGAACATCAGATGCCCGCAACTTACTTCAATCATGGAAGCATAAGCCAGTGCCTATCAAGCAACTTAATCCTAAATTTGAGGAGAAGTACTGTCTCTTTCTCTCTCTTTCTCTGTCTGTCTCTGTCTGTCTCTGTCTGTCTCTGTCTGTCTCTCATGAGCAGATGTAGAGGTGTCATGCACCCCTTAATATCTGTATGCTTTGTGTAGACTGCATTCATTGCAATTTTGCCCTCTGTTAGTAAATAATTTACATCAAGTATAATCTGATGGAGATATTTCTAATTTTTTTTTTCCCTTCTTGACAGCTTTGTTAAGGGCAGAGATTATGATCCAGATCGTGAGCGTGCTGAAAGGAGAAAGTTGAAGAAACTTATTAAGCAGGAAGTCAAAGGGGCTGTCTGAACTTGAAGGACAATTATTTCTTATTTGAGGTGAAGGAAAGAGATAAGGCATTGCTGGAACAAGAAAGATCGGAGAAATACGGAAGAGCTAAAGCTTTCCTGCAAGAGCAGGAGCATGCTTTTAAATCGGGACAGCTTGGTAAAGGCAAGAAGAGGAGGAAATGAAAGCAGGACTTGACAATAATCAAAGAGTATGTTGGACTTTAAGGGAGGTTCAATGCTTTGGAACTTGTGAATTCAGCTTCTGATTGTGGAGGCGCTGGTTGCTGTGTAGTAGAGGATATCGATGCTATGCGGTTGAGTACATGCGGCATGTGTAGATATTGCAGCGGATGAGTTAGTGATATACCAAGAGCAGTTTTCCAGTCATGCTCCAGCTTGTTGAATCAAGGGCTAGTGTGAATAGGGATCCGTTATTTTGAGGGACATTGTTCCTGTAGGAATTGTCATTTGAATTTTTAAACAGTGATGTAAAAGAGTACTAATATTATTGTTTTGGCATTCAGTTCCAATCCCGGTGATTTTTGTTTGATGCTAGTTAATATACATTTATGATCTATGGTTGTTGCTGGACCATTTCCAATATCTAAAAGATATGAGAAATAAATGTAAAGGAAGAAATCCTTTATTGATGGTATCACAATGTAGAGCTCTTTTTGGACCAATGAGAATTAACATCAAGTGACGTTTTATTGAAGTCCAATTAAATTTCTAGATTAACACGAGGAAGTACATATTCTCAAGATTAGGCATCACTTGATCTCTTCAAGAAAAGATTCAGTGCCGTTTTGAGTGTGATTTATCCAGCTTTAAGTCGGATGTCACAGTAGCATAGGAAGGCATGATATGTTTTTTTTTCCCAAAATTTATCTAGATGATATATTATGCTTGTCTATTTCCTAATAAGTTCTTTAATTATGCTTGTGTCTATGTAGTATTTTCTAGGCATATATGTGTGTCTATATATCTGTTGAATGTACTTACATTACATTTGAGATATGACATTGGAAGTGTTGTCCTTCATCTTTAGAATATTTTAGTGGGTATGACCTGTAATGTATTCATGACATATTCCAAGATAAAAGATTATCGATTGATGATTTTTGGAGAGTGATGAGCAAAGATTGATCGGAAAGTGAAGCAGACCAAAACAGCAATTACACAACAGTACATACTATAATTTAAGGTTTACAAGGAGCACCAGTGAACATAAGATACAGCTGCATCACAATAACCTATCTGGCTTCACTTATGGATCCTTCATCGAGCAGATGGATGGATAATTTCAGAAAATTCTGCGCCAATATTCTTATCGGAGTTATATAATTGATGAGCAGCTAATATTGACGAATCGCCGGCCAATATCTTATTTGCTGGACCACATAGCTTTTCTCCATCCGCCCTGCTCTGCTGCTGCGAAGCTAGCTCTAGATTCCATAAAGCATCTCCCATTGACGGTCTCTCTCTTCCCGTTTCTGCCAAACACTTCACTGCTATATCAGTGAATGTCTTGAAGCATCCACGGTCGATCTTTCCTTGTAGATATGGATCAATGATCTGATCAAGCATGCCTGAATGATAACATTTTAAGGCCCATTCAGCCAGACTCTGCGGTTCATCCTCATTCCCCAGTGCAGGTACTATTGCAGGTTTGGCGCAGAGAACTTCAAACAACACCACTCCGAATGAGTACACATCAGACTTAGCTGTAAGTTTTAGGCACCGATAATATTCAGGGTCAAGATATCCGATGCTTCCTTTTACTTTGGTGCTAACATGCATGTCGCATTGGTTCATCGCATCTGGCCCAAGTTTAGACAATCCAAAGTCAGATACCTTAGCCTCCCATCTCTTGTCCAACAGTATGTTGCTGCTCTTTACATCACGGTGGATGACAATCTGCTTAGAACCTGTGTGAAGGTAGTGCAACCCGCTTGCTGCGCCAACGCAAATTTTGAGTCTTTTCTTCCATGGAAGTGGAGGATTTTTGGTATTGTACAGATGTTCTCGCAAGGTCCCTCGAGCCATTAAGTTATAGACGAGTATCATCTCTTTCTTCTCAAAGCAGTGCCCAATGAGAGAGACAAGGTGGCGATGGCGAAGCTTTGATAGCAAGGAGATTTCGGTTTGAAACTCATGCAAACCCTGGTGCGAAGAGGAATCTGCACGCTTTATAGCAACTGCACTGGCTTCTCCATCTAACCATCCCTTATAGACCTTCCCAAATCCGCCAGTTCCAATGAGAACAGCATCGGAGAAGTGGTTGGTTGCCGACTTGATCTTTGTCAGTGAGATGACATTCTCCCAGTGTGGCTCGCAGGGCTTGAGGCTTTTATTTCGGTATCGGGAGAAAAGCTAAACCATCCTGAGGGTATGTAAGCTATACAGAAACACAGAGAAATCAATGCTGGGATCCCACATACAATAAACAGGAAAATCCGGTAAATTGTCCAATTGTTCCGAAGCGAGCTCCGAGAAGTACTGAAACCAAATGGATAGAGGCCTCCAAAATTACCAGTAGAGCCTGGCAATTTGAAAATTTCCAGCCCATTCACGATTCCCTGATTGTAAAAGCTACGCGACACATTACTACGTATTGTGATCTCCAGATACTTCATTCCCGTTTCTGGTGCATCCCTCGATGAAGAAGAATTGATAATATAGTCTCTATAAACGGGCCGTCCTGGCATACTGCTCCACTTCATGATGTCTGCATGATCTTCTGCAGTTGCATTATTAATATAGACTTGGAAAACCCTTCCATTTTGAGCGATTCCTCCCTCTTGTGATCTCACAGAAGTGAAACCTGACGAGGTAGCAGAACCCAGAACTTACAAGGAATGACCAGCTCATATTACCTTGAGGAGTGGTACCACCGTGGGGAATCAATGTTCTAGCTGTGGAGTAGACCTTCACTGGTGCAGTGTAAGCAGGCACCCCTGGGCTGTAACTTATTTTGACCTTGGATGGGTGAATAGCCGTGGAGGCTCCACGAGGCATAAGGTAATCCTCATCTCCTGACCAAAAACGCAACATGCCAGTGTCATGTTCAGGGGGGATGGATTGCCCGCCTATGTTTACCCTGTACATTGTTTTGAGCGCTTTATGATTGTAGGCGTAGAATTGAGATGGATTTCCTATCAGTGGAAGTCGAACATCTTGGATGTACAGGTTTTGAGGCATTGACATGACCTCAATCTTGTTCACGAAGGCATAGGCATTGGAATGATTGGGCGAGGGGGTAAATGTTATGTTCAGGACGTGGAAATCCACCTCCACACTGAATTCTTGAATCACATACTCAATATCTGAAGGATTACTCGAATAGGAGGATTGGGAGGTTTGCAACAATGTGCATGGCCCTACACTGACAGAGAACAACGCATCGAATATGTCTAAACCTTGATAGGGGGCTGGATAGAAATGAAGTCGAATGAACTTGTGGCCAGGAGAGACGAAAAATGGGTGGGTAACTGAAGTGGGGTAAATACAAGCAGATGTCTTGGGATATGGGGTACCGGGATCCTGGGAGGCATCTCTGTTGGCTTTAACTGCAAAGCTGAGACTTTTTCTCTGGACGCCAGAGGGGATATCTCCTGCTGAAGGGTCGCAGTTCAGTGTTACCTTGTCGGTTGGCACGTCAGGAGGTTTGCCTGCACGTATAAGGATTACAAAGTTCGTTTTTAGCAACAAGAACAGCATGGAATATAGCAAAAGAATAGAGGCATGTCTGCTTTTGCAATTCGTGTACATTGGATGGATTCCAAAGCGAAATTTTCCTAGAGGAATAAGAGAAAGATTGATGATCTCAGAGAAACAATACTTTGATACTTAACGTAGCAAGTCTTGTGGTTAGATAGCTCTCCTACTAAGCGGAAAGGAGGAGACCCTTGAGTTTGACCTCGGCCGGCCAATAATTCAGCCACAACCAAACATGAAAGCAGTCAATCACGTAGGATATACGTTTTTGGCGAGTACTTGACTGCTTAAACGGTGAAGTTGTCAGTCCAAATCAAAGACAATTTAATTCTTGGATCAATTGGCAGGAGCGTCTAAAGTCTGCTCGATGTAGCGCTCTGAAAGTTCCCGGAAACCGGCGCTTCAGTACATTTCTATTGACCATCACTGTCTCAAAGTCCTAGTTTTGAAAGGATTAGCCCCGTTAGAGAATCTATATCTCTCGACCAGAGAATGAATCTTGATTACAGGAGCTGGAAACGGGCTCTTCAGTACATTTCTATTGACCATCACTGTTTCAAAGTCCTAGTTTTGAATGGATTAGCCTTGTTAAAGAATCTACATCTCTCGACCAGAGGATGAATCTCTTGATTACATGGGCAATAAAAAGCATCTCTTGTGCCGCTTCATCATTGGGGTCTTCATCATTGAGGTCTTCATCAAAAGGATTAAGACTTTTCCCAATGAAAATGAGATGATAATGATTTCTAACCATTAGCTAGGTCAGGACGGTGGATGAATAATCTAATCTAGTAACACACGGTCAAGTGGTGTAATTTCAATTTCATTTTTGGGAAATTTCGATTTAAGGCTTGAAATGGGGCCATTTTTCAAAAGAGAGCCTAGAGTGGATCTTGTCTCAAATAAATGGTTGAAGGGGGAGGAGAATACTAGAAATGTCAAAATTTGTATATGGCTCGCTTTAATGCCAAAGTTTTTTTTTTTTTTTTTTTCTAGATCACTTAAGTGTCATTTTTAAAAATAAAATAATCACTTAAGTATAAACTCTGATCTAGGTCGTCGGAAATCCGACATGGCCATATTTAATTCATTTCCTCAATCCTACGTGACTTGCGGCATATCAGTCAGCACATAACCCTTAAACAACGTCATACAGCAAGTTAAAAAGTGATCACTTTAGTGATGGTCCTTGCAAAAAAAAAAAAAAAATGATCACTTCAATACACATTCTTATTAAAAAGTGATCACTTTAATACTAATTTCAATAAGAAAAACAAAGTGATCACTTCGGTGCCTGGCGAAAACTTTTGGCATTAAAATTAGCGCTATATATAACTTTTGGCACTTCTAGTGTGATTTTCTCTATATCAAATAAGAGCCTGAACTTGCTAGTCAGCCTAATTTTTGCCAAACAGCTTGCTCCTGTGACTGGAGCAGGGGTAGTATTGTCCAAAACAATTCTACTTTGGCTGAATTTGAATAAGCTAGGTTCTTTTTTCTCCAAAAAATTCATGTGCTACCGAGGTCAAAATTGATTTTGGAATTTGCTTCAAACTAATTGGGTTTATAGCTTGGATTGAAGAATTCGTTGGCTGTCTGAGGCAAACCTGAACCAATAATTCTTTAATATTGCAGAATTCGTTTGCTGTACGAAGCCTCCTGAATTTAAGTATTGTATTGCACAGATTTTAATCTGGAAAGTGGTTCCCCATCATGATGCTCCATCTTCAATTGCAACAGTTTCCTCCATGAATGTCTTCCCTATGAAGCTTTTCTCATCTGTAGACTTGGTGGTCATGAAGGTTCGATATTTCAAATGGCATGGTCATCTGAGGGCTACAAACTGGACTTTGTATCTGATCATCGTAGCTTGACATTTTAAACCTGCAGCTCCAGTGTAACTTTTTCAAATTGCTTTCATAACGGTAAAGTTGCAGTATCGGTTTACTTATGCATGTTATTTTAAAAGTTCATTGCAAGCTGCGACAATCTAAAGGCGCAGGGGAGGTTGAATGCTTTTTGGCCAGAGTCCTTGTGTTTGGGATTGCCATATATCTATTAATGTAAGGTTAGTTAACTGAGAAGGCAAAGGGACAGAAATATTTTGGGATTGTGCTTCCGACATGTAATCTTCTATTTCTTAACTGTTTACTTTTGCCAATGATTTTTGGTGATGCATTTGAGGAGTAGCCAAACACTCTTGTGTACAAATTTGTCGCTGAAGCCTATGGTTTGAGAATTCACTTCTTGTCAATACCGGTTGCAACCATTTCTGAGGATGATCTTAGATGTATCTCATTTTGCAGGTGTTTTTATGGTGTACTACTTGCCGTCTTAGCAAGTAAAAAGCCATTGAATTTTCAGTTGTTAAATATGTTGGTCAAGCCATTAATAGAAATGAGCACGGAGATTCCATACTTTGCAGCAATTTGTGCTTTGTCAAAGAATCGTAAGTACTAGGACATAGTTCTGTTGGGCCATTAAGAACTCAGGTTAGCTGCAGGGGAAAATTATATAACAATCTTATTGCTGGATGAAAGCTTGGAAAAGTTCTGTTGAAGTATGAGATGCTAATTATCTTTTGCTTCCTATTCATTGGATAGAGATCAGCAATTGGCCATCACTGAAGACATTGTTCCTTTTGAGGTTGTGGTAGCTGATATTTCCATGCTCCGACTTTCGTCATGTTGTCGTGACTCCAGCTGTCTTATTAATGTGTGAATATCTAATGCCTTGCCCCATTCTTTCTGGTCGGGATGTTGCTCTGGGATCTTTTCTATTCTCTCTGCTTCTCGTGGTATGTTCTCTCAATGTAGTTCAAGTTTTTGCATATGGGATTCCTTTCCTCAATAGGTCACTGAGTTATATTACTGTTTCTAGGTCAATAATGGCATGCATAAGCACCGTAGTTCAATGTCACTAATTTGAGGGTCCATCCTCGCTTTTGTGCCTTGGACTTATTTGAGTGCATGAACAAGTTCTTTTAAATACTTCTTGTTTCTTTCTTTGTTGTTTAGTTGGTTACTTTTACCTCCTGTGTGAGTTTTCCATCATTGTATTGTGGAATTTCATCTTGCGGGTAGTGCCTTCAGACATGCGTAATGTTTCTTTAAGAGCAGTCTACATTGGTACACCTGTCCCACAAATTAAGGTCAATCGTAGTTGCTAAGTGTTGGTTTTATTGTTTATACTAGCTACAATCCTGTAGACCATGTATATCATCGATAATCAGTAAACGTGTTTTTGTATTATAGGCTGTTACAAACATTGGACATGCTGCAAGCTAATTGCTCTCTATGAATGCTTGGCTGCTGGGTTTATACTTGAGCAAAGCAGTCTTTAGCACTCTTGACATAGTGTTTTCATCTTTTACTATGCATTTGCAACCTTGATCATATACTGGTTGCTATTTTGAAGCTTCATTATTGGTTTTTAGATGTGCAGCTGCAATTAACTGACGTCACTTGTTTCTATTGAAGGTAACTAAACTAAACAATCTCAGAAGTTTTGTCCAGAGGCCATAATGTTTCTAAAAACTTTGCTCTCTGCAGCAACGGATGGAAAAATAGGACCTAACCAAAATTTTCAGGTACATCTCGTGGTTTTCCTTTCCATTTGTGAATTTGCCTGACAACTTGGGAATTTCAAGGAGACTGATGAGTTGAGATGAAAATGACTGGCATGCACGAGTATGTTGTTTTGTGACAGCTTGACAATCATATGGAATTTAGAGTGCAAAGGCCTCTACTGTGTATTCGCGAAGGTGCAAGTGAATTTAGCTCTTTGAATTTTCTGAAAAATAATCGACATGCCTGAGGAATCCTCTTTTTTCAGCTCCGATGGTATCAGTTAGTATGTTTTGGGTTTATCTTTTATCTTTCTTTGCCCATCGTTCTTTTTAGTGCAGTATGGATGTTAGCTATTTTGCAGTTTCCAAATGTCCAACTTTGTAAGCAGAAAAAGTGAAATATGCTCAAAAGGATCTCAGTGTGTATAAAATCTCACGTTGGCTAAATGCAGCTGTATGTCTATCTTCAGTCAGGGACTCTAGGTGGTAAGGTGGTGGTGTGTGATTGAAACTTTCGTATGGCCAGGGTACCTACATATGTTTTTTCCATTGAAGGCCAGATGTGGAGGTGTCATGCATGTGGTGTTTTGAATACGTGTAGTGCACCTTTTTCACTGTATGCTTAGTCTGGACTGCATATACACAGTTTTGCCCTCTGTTAATAAATGATTTACTAATCTGATGGAGATTTTTTTCTTCTGACAGCTTTGTTAAGGACAGAGATTATGGTCCAGATCATGAGCGTCCTGAAAGGAGAAAGTTGAAAAAACTTATAAAGCAGGAAGCCAAAGAGGTGGTTCGTGAACTTCGTGAAGACAATTATTTCTCATTTGAGGTGAAAGAATGAGATAAGGCATTGCTGGAACAAGAAAGATTGGAGAAGCACGGAAGAGCGAAAGCTTTTCTGCAGGACCGGGAGCATGGTTCTAAATCAGGACGACTGGGAAAGGCAGGCAGAGGAGATGAAAATGGGACTTGACAATACTCTCTTACCGAACATTATGATGGACTGAAGGAGTCTCAACGCTTAGGAACTTGCGAATTCAGCTTGTAATTGTGGTAGCACTGGTTGTTGCCGTGGCAGAGGATTAGTGGGAGCCACTGTTGCAATGCATTGATTGCACGCGGCATGTAAATATTGCAGCGGATGGGATAAGTGATATATCGAGAGCAGTTTTTCAGTCAGGCTCCCGTCTGTTCCTACAGGAATGTCGTTTCAATTTTGAAGAAAGTTATGTAGAACGGGGATGAAGATTATCCTTTTGGCTTTACATTCCAATCCCTGCGTTTTATGTTTGATTCTAGTTATTAAAATGCTTTACGATCTACCGTTGTTGCTAGACACTTACAATGTTCTATAGGATGAGAAATTAATTCAAAATCATTTATTGAGATTGGTTTTTGCTGGTCAAACTGGCATCTCAATTTTGAATTGTGTGAATTTCCATTCTTTTTCAGCTAATGAAAATCAACACTCACTGATGTTTTATTGATGTGCAGTTAAATTTTATCAGGTAACATGAGGAAGTACATATTCTCAAGATTAGGCATCACTGGATTCCTTCAAGAACGCATCCATTGCCACTTCTATTGGGGTGATTTGCCCACCTTCAAGTCGGATGAGGGAGGAGCACACGAAGGCATGGATTTTTTTTTTTACATCTATCAAGATGTTGGTTTATGTTTATATTTATTTAGTAATAGTAAGGTGTTTAACTATGCATATAAGTCTATTTAGCATTTTCTAAGGCTTATATTTATGTGTCATGATCCGTGATTCTTCTATACTCGTGACACTTGTGAATAGAGTTGGGGTTATTAGGTGGAGAGTGAGTGATGGAAAGGGGATAAACACAACTGGTCTATGGGAGTGGTATCGGGACAGTTGGTGCTAGGAATTTTAGGATAGAAAGATTATGTTACTTAGGAACTCTGAAAGCAGGGTTGGCTTCTTCTACACAAATTGGTCGAGAATTGATACCGCTCTCCTATTGAGGTCATAGGAGGCCGAAACCAGTTGTCAAAATTGATTTGCTGTCTTGTTCGATACACTAGACGCCCGAGCTAAGTTGGGTGTGGTGCAATCTCATATAAAGAAGTTGTTTGCTGTATTGTTCTTTGGAACAACTATCAAATGAAGGTTGATTTGGTGATTTCTACTCGTCAAGCGTTGCATGGGTTATCTTGCGATCAAGGACTATTGACTTGTGATAGATGGTATCAAAGCAGGATCCCTCCAATATTTGAGTTGAGTTGGAGAAAACCTATGGACAAAGCGTGGCTCTCTACTAGCTTCTAGGATGGCAATAGGGGCACGGGAAAGATCCAGTTTCTCACTGAATAGGGGAAACGTTGTTGGATCAATTGGTAATTCTCAAGAAAAGGCCTGTTGCCATGTTTTCAACAAGGAAAGAACCTCCATTGGTCTGCTGGGATTAAGAAGCTTAGTAGGCAAAAGAGGGTGTTGCCAAAAAGGTTGGCGAAAAATGCCACACTTGTCAAGAAAAGCGCAAGTGACAGAATGGGCCCAAAAAACTACGATCAAAAGAAGCTACCAATGAAGTATCCTATTTTGTTGCGAGTGTTACCATTTGATATATGATCTAAAGTGGCGCATCAATGGTTAAGGAAATGCTAGGAAGCAATAGAACAGCCTACAACTGGAGTGTTGCGGAATAAAGTGGGGGAGAATGTCACAGTTTGTGATTCTCTTGTATTGGTGACACTTGTGAGTGGAGCTTGGATTACCAGGTGACAAGTAAGCGATGCCGAGGGGATGAACATAACTAGTTCGAGCGAGTGGGTCTTGGTACAAAGAGTTCTAGGATAAAAAGATTATGTTACTTGGGAGCTCGAAAGGTGGGATTGGCTTTCTGTGCACAAACTAGTCGGGAGCTTATGTTGCTCTCTTGATGAGGTTATGGTAGGCCGAAACCAATTATCGAGCCTAAACTGATATGCTATCTCATTTGATGGACTAGACACCCAACTAAGCCAGGCGTCATACAATCTCGTATGTGGAATCTATTCACTGTATTGTTCTCTAGAATAACTATCGAACGAAGGCTAGCCTAGCGATTTCTGCTTTCTAAGCGTTGCATGGCTTATTCCGCAGCCAAGGAACCGCTGACTCTTGATATATGGCTATGCACCTGTACTCACATTACAGTTTCCGTATGACAAAGGAATATAGCCACAATTTCTTTCAAGTGTTGTCGCTCGTCTTTAGAAAAGTTTTAGTAGCTATTGACCTGTGATATCTACATCTCCATTATAAAAGGTAGATTTGTCATAAAGATTTCAAGAGTTCACTCCAGTTTCTCATAAAATATTGAAAGTTGGTCAATCTGGATCAGTTAGATTAGTTTTTTGTGTTCAAATCTTATCTTACTATGCATGAAGATAAGCAGGA
This sequence comes from Eucalyptus decipiens, assembly GCA_014182575.1. Taxonomy (NCBI): domain Eukaryota; kingdom Viridiplantae; phylum Streptophyta; class Magnoliopsida; order Myrtales; family Myrtaceae; genus Eucalyptus; species Eucalyptus decipiens. The sequence goes on along the minus strand of CM024610.1, from coordinate 44,049,123 downwards.
AGAAGTTTTTAATCTTCAAATTTTAATAGATCTGTGGAAACATTTATTTTCTTATTAACATGCAATCCCAACTGAAGCTTAGCGGAGTTAGTAGCAGTTATGGACTGCTGGAGATATTCATGTTATTGATCTCAAAAAGATAATTCTTGGGAGCTTATGAGGGATTCCACCTAAAACTCCATTACTAGATAAGGTTTTAAGATAGAGAACACTACCAAAAGGTTTTAAGATAGAGAACATTACTGATTAGAACCTACTGCTCACGGGGTAGGACATTGTGACGTGCACATAGCATTTGCAGAGTTTCTATGTTAAAACGATTAAGAAGCTTCACGATGCCTAGCACAGTATCAGCTAGGACTGTATCAACCGCATCGGTTTTGCTTAGATTTCTGAGACTTGTACAAAAAGTGCACTGTTACCCAGGTTTTTCGGTAATCTAGAGCAAGGGGATGAGACTGACAAAGGAATGTAATCGATGATGTCAATTGTTTTGATCCATCAAGGTTCTTCCAGGATTAGTTGTCTCCTTATTCTCTTTTGGGCTAATCATTCGAAGCTCAACTCTTATTACATGAGAACAATCACACAATAGGAATTACATGAATTTGAGGTTTACAAGGAGCAGCAGCGAACATGAGATATAGCTACACCACAAGAACCTTATCTACTTATAAATCTTTCATCGCGCAGTTTGGTGAATAATTTCAGAAAATTCTGCCCCAATATTCTTATCGGAGTTATATAATTGATGAGCTACTAATATTGATGAATTGCCGGCCAATATCTTATCTGCTGGACCTCTGAGCTTTTCTCCATCAGCCCTGCTCTGCTGCTGCAATGCTAGCTCTAGGTTCCATAAAACATATCCCATCGAGGGTCTCTCTTCCTGTTTCTGCCAAACACTTAACTGCTACATCAGTGAATGTCCGGAAACAGTCAGGGTCGATCTTTCCTTGTAAATATGGATCAATCATCTGACCAAGCATACCCGAATGATAACATTTTAAGGCACATTCAGCCAGACTCTGTGGTCCATCCTCATTCCCATGGGCAGGTAATATTGCAGGTTTGGCACAGAGAACTTCAAACAACACTACTCCGAATGAGTACACATCTGACTTTGCTGTAAGTTTGAGACAGCGATAATACTCGGGGTCAAGATATCCTATGCTTCCTTTTACGGCAGTGCTAACTTGCATGTCGGATTGGTTCATTGCATCGGGCCCAAGTTTTGACAATCCAAAGTCGGACAACTTAGCCTCCCATTTGTCGTCCAAAAGTATGTTGCTGCTCTTCACATCTCGGTGGATGACAATCTGCTTCCAGCCGGTGTGGAGGTAGTGTAACCCACGTGCTGCACCGATGCAAATTTCAAGTCTTTTCTTCAATGGAAGTGGAGGGCTGTTGGTCTTATATAGATGTTCTCGCAAGGTCCCTCGACCCATGAAGTTATAGATGAGTATCATTTCTTTGTGCTCCAAGCAATACCCTATAAGAGTGACAAGGTGGTGATGGCGTAGCTTTGAGAGCATGGATATTTCAGTCTGAAACTCGTGTAAGCCCTGGTGTGAAGAAGGATCGGCACGCTTTACAGCAACCAAAGTCGCACCACCATCCAAGGATCCCCTATAGACCTTCCCAAATCCCCCAGTTCCGATGAGAACGTCATCAGAAAAGTTGTTGGTTGTGGACATGATCTTTGTCAATGGGATGGCGCTGTCCCCAAATGGCTTGCAGCATTTTGAACTTCGGTTTTGGCAGAGGGAGAGTGTGCCAGACCACTTGGAAGGTAGGTACAACAGTGTAACGGAAAGCAAAAGCACTGCAAAAATTCCATAAAAGATGCCGAAACAAATTTGAGTAGTTTTATCTTCTCTGGAAGGCGAACCATGAGAAGTTGCTGTACCAAATGGATTGAGCCCTGCCAAATTATCACTGGAGTCTGGTAATTTGAAAATCTCCAACCTATTCAAGATGCCCTGGCAATCACATTCAGATGGCCCATTATCACTACTTATTGTGATCTGCAGATCCTCCATTCCTCTATCTAGTTCTGAGCAATCAATAATATAATCTTGATAGAATGGCCTCCCAGGCATACGGCTCCATCTCACCATACCAGCAGTCATATTATTGATGTAGACTTTTAAAACCCTTCCATTTTGTCTGATCTCTCTTGTGATCTCGCAGAAATGAAGCCTGACAAGGTAGCAGAACCCCGAATTCACAAGGAATGACCAGCTCATATTTCCACCAGAGTCTGGATTCAATGTTCTTGCTGTCGAGTAAACCTTCTCTGATGCAGTGAGGGCTCCATCAGGAACAAAGTAATCTTCATCTCCTGACCACGAGTGCCACATCCCGGCATCACCTTTGGGAGGGATGTCATCGCCACTTACAGTTACCCTGTACATTGTCTCGAGTACCGTGTAATTTGCAGCATATATTCGGGAGGAATTTCCAACAAGTGGAAGTCGAACATCTCGTATGTATAGATTTGCGGGCATAGTAATGATTTCGATCTTGTTCACAAATGCATAAGCTTCAGAATGACCAGATGAGGGGGTAAATGTGATGCTTAGGATTTGGGCATCCACCTTCACAACAAATTCTCGAATCACACACTTAATATCTGAAGAATCTCTCGAATAAGAGGACTGGGAGGTTCTCAACAAAGTGTATTGACCAACACTAACAGAAAATAATGCATCCGATACATTTAGGCCTGGATACGGGGCTAAACAGAAATGAAGTCTGATGAACTTTTGTCCAGGAGAGACAGTGAAGTTGTGGGTAAATTGTCTAGGAAATATACAAACATCTATCTGGGGAAGCGATGGAGTACCATAGTCCCCAAGGTCGGCTTCATTAGCTTTAACTTTCAGGCTAAGACTTTTTATCTGGACATCAGATGGGATGTCTTCTGCAGAAGAATCACAGCGAAATGTCGTCGTCTCCATCTGCAGGCGAGAGTGTTCATCTGCATACACAACTACAAAGTTTGTTTCTAGCAAGAGACCGAGGTAACATAGAACAAGAATTATTCGCATGAGGTTTTGAGACATGGAACTTGAGAAGAATGATGATGGAGAAACAAAAATTTGAAACTTTCACGGAGCAGGTCTTTTGTGGTTAGATATCAAAATCTAGTTAGCTTCTGTATTGAACAGAAATGGACTCCTGGTGCTTGACCTCTTCCTGCCATTCAATTCTGAGATAGAAGTAGAAGAAAAAGACAATGCGGATTACGCGTTCTAAGCGAAGACCTTGGAATATGACACATCAAGTCTGCTCAAGTAGCTATCCTGGCTGACTCCTACAGTGAAGTTTGTCTTTTTTTTTTTTTGCAGCTTGGGTACATCGGATGGATGCCAAAGGGAAATCTTCTGAGAGGCATTATAGAAGTATTGATGATCTCAAAGACTTGATATATCAACTCTTGTGGTTGGAAAACTCTCGTACTACAAAGGAAGGGAATGACTCATAGGCTATGTTTGATTGTTTGGATTTCTAATCAGGATATGATTGAATAGGATATGATATAAAATTTAGGGAATTTTGATGTATCCTATCCATTATTTAGTGATTGTAATAATAAAGTCGGATATATTCACATTATTTTATGTAAATTATTTGGTATAAACGACACATTAGTAAAAATAAACAAAAAATTATACAAACTAAGATGGTAAAAATCTCCTGCGACACTCTTGCTTTATTTTATTTGGTTTTTTTTTTAAATTTTATTTTCCACTCTTTTATTAATTAATTTTTTTTCTTCCTCTCTCATCGTTCTCTAATAAAATTTTATTAAATGGTAGATTGTACTGATATAACCAAAATGCTAAAATATCTAAAATATATAATAAATATGAATATATTTATATTTATAAATTGAAATTATTTTATAAAATATAATTAAATTCAAATATATAAAAATATAATAAGATGAAATGAAAATAACTAAATTGCTATTTTTTGTTATAATGAATTATAATTCAAATATTATTTATATAGAAATATAATCTTAATTTTGTTAATTTAAAAAGTCTCATTCGAGAAAATAAATTTCTTATTTTGGATGCTAGAAATTCTATTCACCTTTATCCCACCTCCCCATGGGATAATTTTATCCGATCTATATCCCTCTTATATCCCCCTTTATATCTTGAGTAGACACTAAACATAAGATATGATTAATTTTATTCCATCTAGAATTTTATCCCGACTGCCAAACGTAGCTTTAGAGTTTAACCTCTGCCGGTCATTAATTGAGACACAACGAGAAAGCAGTCGGTCATGTAAAATATACGTTCTTGGTGAGTACTTGATTGCTTCAATGGTGAAGGTGTCTGTCCAAATCAAAGACCAATCAATTTTGGGATCAATTGTCAAGGGTGTCTTAAGTCCGCTCAATGTAGCAATGCTTGGAAAGTTCCTGGAAATAGGCGCTTCATTACATTCCCATCAATCGTAGGCATCTCAAAGTCCTAGTTTTGAATGGATTAGCCTTGTTAGAGAATCTAAATCTCTTGACAAGAGGATGAGCTGTTAGGAAAACGAATTACTGAAGAGAAAAAAAATTAAAAAAGAATATGCAAGTGTCACGGTCCGTGATTCTTCCATACTCGTGAACTCTTGAGAGTGAAGCTTGTGTTATTGAGAGAGAGTGAGGATGTAGAGATGACAGATACAATTGGTCCGTAGGAGTGGCGTCAGGATGGTTAGTGCTAAAAGTTCTAGGATAGAATGATTATATTATTTAGGAGGTTTAAATGCGGGGTTGATCTTCTGTGCACAAACTGATCGAGAGTTGATGTCGCTCTTTTAATGAGGTCATGTAAGGCCAAAATCAGTTGTCGAGCGTAAAGAAATATGTTGTCTCACTCGATGGACTAGATGCTAGAACTAAGCTGGGCATGGTACGATCTCGTATAAAGAAGTTATCTGTCGTATTGTTCACTGGAATAACTATAGAAGGAAGATTGACCTGATGAATTCCGCTCGTCAAGCGTTGCACGGGTTATTTCCACGGCTAAGGAACTATCGACCCGTGACAAATGGTATTAGAGCAGGGATCCCTCCAGTAGGTGGGTGATTAGGGGAAAAGCCTATGGTCTTCACTGTCCTATGAGGGTGGAGAGTGATCGCCGGGGCCAGAGGAGTTCGGACAATGTGCGGCTCTTGTCTAGCTTCTAGGATGGCAATAGGGGCATAGGAAGGAGTCAAATTGCTCGATGAATGGAGATGACATTCCTGGATGAATGAACGAATCTTAAGAAGAGGTCCATGATCACCTTTCCACCAAGGGGATCCTTTGTTGGCTTGCAGAGAGCAAGAGGAGTTTAGTAGGCGAAATAAGGTGCTACCATAGGGGTGCAGTTGGCTAGGGGTGCCATACTTGTCGGAGAGTACAAGTGACTGGAGATTCGCGAACAACTTTAATCGGGGGAAGCAAGCAATGGAGTTGAGTGACTTGTTCTGTTGGGCGAGCATTGCCATTTATGTAAGTTTGAGGGAGTGGTATTGATGGTTAAGGAAACACAAGAAAGAGACAGATCAACCCGCAACGCAATAAGGGCATTGCGGAATTGAGTGGGGGAGTTTGTCACGGTCCATGATTCTCTCGTACTCATGAACCCTTGGGAGTGAAGCTCAAGGTTATCGAGAGAAGAGTGAAGATGCAGAGAGGATGAATACAACTAATCCGTGGGAGTGACATCAGGACAGTTGGTACGAAGAGTTCTAGGATAGAATGGTTATATTATTTAAGAGCTTTGAAGGCGGGGTTGGCTTTCAGTATAGAAACTAGTTGGGAGTTGATGCAGCTCTCTTGATGAGGCCATGTTAGGTCGAAATTAGTTGTTGAACGTAAAGAGATCTGTTGTCTCACTCGATGGACTAGATGCTCGAGCCAAGCCGGGCATGATATGATCTTGTATAAAGAAATTATTCATCGTATTGTTCATTGGAACGACTATAGAAGGAAGGCTAGCTTGGCGAATTATGCTCGCCAGGTGTCGCATGGGTTATTTCTGCGGCCAAGAAACTATCAACCCATGACACAAGCATGTTCAGGTAAAAAAAACCTTTTCAAAATCAGAATGTGAAAATCACTGTGTAACACTAGGTAATTTTTTCACTATCATTATCGTATCACCGTTGATATTTAAATTTTGGCGATTCAGTTATTTATTTATTGTATAAAAATTAAGGATTAATTTTACCCCTAAAAAAAAATTAGAATTAAATTGCGTAGCATATAGTTTTAGGAGCATTATTTATTTATTTATTATTATTGCATTTGCATCGGACTGGTGACAGATGAGTTTGAATTGGTAGTTTTAAGTTTTAATTTAACGAGTTGGATTAAGCCCACAAAGAGAGCAAATTAGTCCGAGCTCGTTAGATTTGATGACTGAAAATTATGAGAAATGGAGATTTGATATTTTCGGTGAAATGACGGTGGATTTTCAATATCCTCATAAAGGCCAAGTGTGACAAGGAAATATTACGAGCTTATCTTTACAAGATTTGAAATTTGAGAAAAATCCTATCACAATATTAAATCTTTAACAATATATGATAAAATGGGTGGAAAATATTCAGGAGGAGATCTTCGTGTATGTTGATAAAAGCTTCAGTCCCTTGCCTATAAATTGACTCGCATTAAGACGAAAAGGGGGCTTCTCTTTGATCACTTCCTAAGGGGGTGTTTTCTATTTCGTTTTTTAGAGTCCTTTTGGGTTTAGGGTCAAAGTCAACAAAAGAAAGAGAGAAAGAGAGAGGAGACGTGAACGTGAAAGAAAGAGGGAGCAGCAGAGGGAAGTACAATAGAGAAGGGACGTGGACGTGCGGCAGAGAGAGAGAGAGAGAGAGAGAGAGAGAAAAAAGAAAAAGGAAAAAGGTCTTCTTCTTCCTCGTGCGGTAGCTCCTTGCCGACCCCTGCACAGCGCCGCCGTGCCTCGCCGCGCCATCGCCGCCTTGCAGCCGTCCGAGCCCCCTAGCAGCTCCTCCGCCCGCGCTCCTACAGCCAGCCTCGTCGCCGACACCTGCAACCGAGCCTCCACCGCACATCCGCCCGTCGTCCTCCGCGCCGACCGCCATTGTTTCTGCTCCGCTCGCATAGCACCCGCAAGTCTCCCTCCACAGCAGCTCGAATCGTTCGTCGACGCCCCTTCTGCCGTGTCTTCTTCCGCCCGAGGCTGCAATGCCGCCATTGCTCTCCGAATGCCGACACCCCCACACTCACCGCCGCTGCCGCGAACCAGCTGTAGCGACCCGCACCGGCCACCGTGCCTCAGCCACCCCTCACCCGCGACTAGCTGTAGCAACCCTCACCGCGCGCCCGCTGCCCCCTCGTCGAGCTCAACGTCGGCACCCCCTCAAGCCCGTGAACAGCATTCAACCAAGCCAATGACCGTGCCACCCAGTGTGAGCCACGCCAAGTCTCCATCGTAATTCACGGGTCGCCGTTCGCTAAGCCAAATTTGGAAACCAAAACTCGAGTTAGGTAAAAATCTTGTCTTCTTTGGATTTCAAATATTTTGTTTCTTTATTTATTTAAAATATTCGTTGATACACATGATTGAAATCCCCGATATGCCATGATATTTGCAACTTGAGTAGCCTTCCAAATTGGGAAATCTTTATAATTTCTCAACATGCATATGATTGGTGATCCGATTTCACACTCGAAATATGACCCTCAATTGCGCGGAAAAATCTTCAATCTGATCTCGATTCGTGATTTTGTTTAAAATTGGCTAATCCGATTTCATGCGCAAGATATGATTCGTCAATTTATTTCCAAAATCAAATTCAAACAATGGATGATATCTTTGATGACTGCGAATGATTTGGTGCTTACCTTGCTTTAATCACATTATTTATCCCAAAAATACAAAAAGATTGTTTTTACATATCATGTAAACTAGAGTTGATTCCTAAATAAAATTGTATGATAGAATAGTTAGGTTCTTTTCTAATTATATTAGAATGCATGTGTAGATTGTATCTAGGTTAAATAATATATTTGAATTAAAAATTGCATTTCGAGATAAATTTCTAAGTTAATATAGGATTCTCGATTAGTTTATTTCCTAATTTAAAATAGATAATATCTCATTTTAGTTAGATTTTTATTATTAGTAATTTTTAATTACGAATTTTATAAAAAATACAAAAATATCATGCACATGTCATATAGAATTAGGTTCATGAAATATATATCATTTAGTGATTATTGCTAGATCCATTTAATTAGAAACCGCCTATCATTAGAATTAGGTCATTTGGTTAAATTGCAATGTACATAGATTTAGATTTCATTAAATCGAGTAATTGCGTGTTAATCATATTTATGATTGTTGATGTGAATTATGATATAATATCGCAGATGTTTTCGTTGCTATGGAGTAAGTCTCATAATTTATTTATTGTATTATTTGGGTGTTAAATTGGTGGTTTGTGCACTCACATGATCACCTCATATGTTAAGGAAATAAATTAAAATCAATTCAAATTGCCTGTGATTTTTTTTTTTAAATGAAAGAGAAATTTACCGAAAGAGCGATAGAGGAATCTAGCGTAATCAAGTCCCCGAATTCATAAATCTCTAGTTCACAGGAATAAAGTGAATCTCCCATTACTTCTAATCGACTCACAAAAAATAGATTAGTGGCAACTTCTGATTGAAAAAACAATTCGATGTTAAGAACTTAAATTTAAGTCGCGAATTGGTATGAGTTTGAAAGAGCCCGAGTTAAGTTTATACTTAGCAATCCATTAGCCTAATCCTAAGTGGTACACTCGAAATTTAAGTCGCGACAATCACGTTTTAGAGTTACAAGTCTCGGTTACAATTGCAATAGATATTTTACCTGGTAGTGTAGGTATACAAAATTTGTTTCTATCAACAAGAATAACACGTTATTCAGACAGAAACAAACTTAAAAGCAGTTAATCACGTAAGATATATGTTCTTGGCAAGTACTAGGGGGATGTAAACGTTACGCTGTCCTACTGCTTAATGTGGGAACTCATTAGTCCAAATCAAAGACCATTTAAATCTCATATCAATAGTCAAGTGCCCCTAAAGTCTGCTCAATATAGCAGTGTGTTGATACCTAACTTTTTGCATAAAAATATAGGTTAATTTTTACCCAAAAAAAAAAAAAATTGAACGACATATAGTTTAGAAACATTTATTTTATTTTATTTTATTTTATTGGACCGACAATGAAGGCAAGATTTTTCACATATTCCGCTGAGATTTTTCACATATTCATGTAATGTATACTCAGGGACATTTTCGAGCAGAAAGGAAATTTTTGGATGGAGTATTTGAAAAATATAAAAGAGAATATCGCGCGAGGTATAACAATATATTCATGTGGATTTTGCACAAGCAAAATTGGATGTGAAATATTTCACCAAAATTTAATTCATTCCCTATATAAAGTGTGGTGCGTGTACGACAAGGGGGGTTCGAAAAAATTGAGAGAAAAGAATTCGTGCAAGGAAGAAAGAGTAAAAAAGAGAGAGAAATTCTTACCGTTACCAATAGAGAGAGAGAGAGAGAGAGAGAGAGAGAGAGAGCCTCCACTCTAGGGGTGAGTGGTTCTCGGTTTCTTATAGGTTCTGCTTGGAACTTGGAACCTACCCGTTAGAACCAAGAACCTATAACCTACCCTATCACAGGTTTCAGGGTCGGTTCCAGGTTCCAACAGGTTCTTTGTTTTTTTGTTTTGTTTTGTTTTGTTTTGTTTTGTTTTTTTTTCATTTTTAGTTAAAAAAATAGAAATGAATGCAGCAATAATAAACAAACTTGTCATTCATCAAAGAAAATATAACACAAACAAAAAAATTGTTTTTAGTTTTTACACTCATGAAAATCTGGTTCTTAGAACTTCTTACAGCATTGGCATCATCAACTGGTGGAAGCTCTCTTAGTAAAATTGAGTCTACTGTTGCCAGATCCTAAAATTAAGAGAGAAAGACACTGAATTTATGATCAAAATCCATATACCATTATATACTTCTTTTAGCAAAAGAGTAAATGACTGGATAAATTTGAGAAAGGGATAGACCTTAAATGGCATTCCAAGAACAAGCATTGTAGCAAGAGAACGGTAGAAATTTTCTGGGGCTTGCACTACCAAATTCTTGATGAAGACCACTTCACCAAAACTTACAACATACTTGCTTCAACTGAGACAACTCCACAATTTAATCCAAAGCCCTCTTTTCACCAAATTCAAGCCCACACGCATAAAAAGAGCTAGTCATTGTCGAATGACCCTTCTTTCATTTTACTGACAGAAAAAAGAAAGATTGCTGCCACATTGACACTTCTTTCTTGTGGTGCAGGCTGGGAATCTAAAATCATACAATTCATGCCTAAAGATAAATTGTTATGGCATTTACCCTCTATCTTGTAAATCTATTTTTTCTGTAAAATCTCATCACTACAGATAGAATATATGCAAGTCATGCACCCACTTCTACAGCTACAAGGAAGGGGTTCAAGTCAAACGTGCAACAAGAGGTTGAGCGATTGATGGATCAGTAATATAACCTGTTCAATATGCTCAAGTTCTTTCTGGTACTCCTCCTCTGTGTATTCTATTTGCTCGAACTGAGCCCTTCTATCAGCTACTATACACAACCTTGTTGAGGAAGTGTACATCATACACAATTAACAACCAAGAAGGACTTCTACATACCAAAATTTCCTGGATTAACACGAATCTTGTCAAAGCATTCAGCCACCCGCAGTGCAACTGAAGGTGCGGAATGAATATCTGCTACCAGCGGGATATTGTAACTGCCAAAATCAATAGATATATATCACTCTACATGAATCGTTCCATAACTTTCAATAGCAGTAGATAAAGACCTACTTTTTCTGCACAAGAGAGTTCTTTATCTCAAAGCATGCATCTGCTTCTCTCTTTCCTTGAACTGTTATTCGGACAATATCAGCTCCCTTGTAAGCAATTCTCATCACCTACAACCAGAATAGAAAATTAATAAAGGAAGATTCTTCACAAATGTGTGATAGTACCAATGCTGGCCGCATGATTTAACTAGTCCACCACATCACATTTCCATAAAGGCAATATTTTTATGCTATGAAAATGTTTCAGTTACTCAGTTTCTTTCTAGCCTTTTAACTATCACCAGCAGTATCTGCATTCACCTCAGTCTCTCTTGGTCCTCTTCAACATGCAGATGCTTTGATGATATTACTAATGGAAGGATAGGGTATCATAATGACGGCTTAGTAGATCAAACAAATGAATGATTGGCTGGCAGAGTTACCAAAATCGCCCTATCAGAGCATCGTTATTTCAGAATCTAGAGCTCGTTCGGTTCAAATATCAAACCTAGACAAACTTTTCCACTAACGAAACTTCAAGAGAGGATAGATCGAGCGCAAGACAGAGCGATTGAGAGAGAGAGAGAGAGAGAGAGAGAGGGAGAGAGGGAGAACCTGTAGCAGCGTCGCTTGGGGAAAGCTCGGAGCTGAGCGAGGGCGCTGCGGGTCACGGGCTTCGGGGCACGGCGAAGGCAGAGCAGCGGCGTTGCGGGCTTCGGCGTCGCGGACTTCGGGGCATGGCGAAGGTAGAGCAGCTGTGTTGCGAGCTTCAGGGCACGACAAAGGCAGAGCAACGGTGTCGCAGGATCACAGCTGCGGGGGTGAGCAGCGGCATCGGGCAGCAGTAGCGGGTGGAGTAGGAGCGATGTCGGGTCATCGCGGGTCGGTGCGGGCTGCAGGCGAGGCGCGGCGGGGCTTAGAATCTCCTACAGACGGCTTCTGATGTCGGTGCGAGTGAGCAGGGGTCACTTGGAGACACGGCGGCCGGTAGAAGTGCAAAGCAAATGGCGAAGAGAGAATCTTAGGTGGCGTCGAGCGCCGACTCAACAAAGAGCAAAGAGAGAACACGGGTATCCGAGACTAAGAGTTTGAGACTGAAAGTATCGTGAAAATCAAATAGGGGTTTTTTTAATCCCTAACCGAACCGATTTTGGTTCCCAGTGTTGGTTCCGATTCCTAGAAAAAGGGAATTGGGAATCGGAACTAGGAACCGAACCGGAACCTTGGGTTCGGTTCCCCGGTTCCCGGTTCTAGCTGAGAACTGCGCTCACCCCTACTCCACTCCCCGTATGAAGTCAAAGTCAAAAAGTGAGTAGAGGGAAGCAACATGAGTGACGTGAGACAGGTGAGAGAGAAAAAAAAGTAGAGAAAAAAAGGAAAAGAGAGGAAAAGGATCGCATCGTCGTCTTCCTCGCGAGGACCCTCCGCCTGCGCTAGCCCGAGCCGTGCCGACCACCATCGCGCACCGCGGCACCAGCCGCCTGCGCGACTCACCACCTCACCTGTCACACCCCGATCCTCCGAGCACGCGAACATCCCACTCTGGTCGATACAATTGCGACTTCCCTGTGACGAGTCACCGACCCATTCATTCTTATTGCACATGCGGAAGCGAAACAAATCCCCGACAACAAAATACGGGATAGAAAAGGGAAGCAAAACCACAATATAACACTTTCATAATTCAACAGATTACAAACGAAGCCGACAAAAGGGGAACTATCCTAACACCAACTAGCGAGGACACGTTCACCAATACTTCGCTCCTCCTTTCTAGACTTAGGGCTTCGGTCCTCCACGACCGCCATCTAGGGACCTGAAATTTTGATTCCCCAAACCGGGATGAGACAATGTCTCAGCAAGTTTGACCCCCTAAACCCCTATTAGAAAGAAAATACGCCCAAGGGTGGCCTAGCCACATCACACAGAGAACTTACCTCGCCTAAGTTCCTTCTTGCAGGTTAGCACAATTCAAACCACACGATCTCAGGTAGTAATAATAATTCAAACAATTGGAAGGCCATCACTTTCATATAAATCACAGTCGCACTTAGCACACATTCCAATTATTATTCACTGCCACACAAGGGCATAGCCTACTCGTTGTTCGGCTATCTACTGACATATAGCCAGGCATCGCCTCCCCCCATGGAGCGCGGCTTCGTCAGTACGTCGACGGCGTTCCCGAAGGAGCATGGGCCCAGAATCAACTGCGACCCGCATCCACCGCGTGGGCATCCCATATAGGGGCAAGTTCGGCTCAACAGCCCAGGACGATTCCTCTTAATTATCATATAGCCAAAGCATACTCGGCCCCAGAACACTTTATATTTCAATCAATGCTTCCACTTAAAATAGTGATCTCGGCCATTTTTCTTCATATTAAAAATATTCCAGAAATTACTCACGTGTGTGGGGACACACTAATTTCGAATCAAAAAGCCAATATCTCACTTTTTCAAACCCTACTATTTAATATAATTATTAAAATCCAATTTTTGCATCAAAACCCAACACTTGGGTTTTTATGAATAAAATTCATATTTATCACAATCAACACTCAATTTGCCACATACATTCATCAAATTCAAATTCTAAGGGCACAAAGCAGCGATCGGCACGAAATTCCGAGAATTTAGGGTCCCAAAATAATTTTTCAAATTTATTAAATAATTAAATTTATTCCGAAAATTAATATAATAATAATATCCATATTTTCACGATCCATGCTCAATTTATGATATCCAATCATCAATTTCAAAATCCGACTACATGGCAGCGATCGGCACGAAATTCTGAGATATTAGGGTCAAAAATAATTTTTCGAGTTTTTTTTTTATTTTTATAAATAATATTTTAATGATTTTTGGAATATGATTTATTATTAAATAATCCAACAATTTCGAAACATTTATTTAAATCATAAATAAATTCCTTTAAGTCACATCAAGGTTTATTTTAAAAATAAACCTACTTAACCCTTAAACTAAACATACTTTAGGTTAATCCAACCTTTTAATCTAACTAACAATTAAACAAACTAAACTAACCACCTAAGCCTAATTAACTTAAGCTAAGCACACCTAAAGCATAATTAACCCTCTAATCGAGGTTTAGTGAGTTAAAGTCACTGGATTAACAAACCGAGCGGACCAAAACGACGGGGACGACGCGAGGATCGACTTTCCTTAAGGCGGGCCGAGCATCCGGGCTCGGGAAGGCGGCCGAAACGGGCCAAGAAGGGGCTGCCATACCCATTTCCCAACTCTCTGTCCATTGCTGTTTGGGGCCGAGAAAGGGCGGATCCGCCACTGGTTGAGGCGCACAAGGGCCAAGATGGACGGAGGAGACCAAACCGGACCTAGGCGGGGCTTCACGGTGGCCGGAGATGAGCTGGACGGCTCCGGTTGAGCTTCCCCAGATCTGGTATGGCTGCTGGAACAGAGGAGCCGGCGAGATGGAGACAGAAACGGACGGAGCAACGGCAAGGCGACGGCGGTCCAAGCGGGGTCGGAGGACGGCTGGACGGAGACGGAGGGAGCTCGGCGGGGCTGGGACTGCGGAACAGCAAGAACGCACGGCGACGGGCTCGGGTGCACGCGGGCAGCTCCGGTGGCTGGTGGGCGTGCGACGACGGAGCTCCTCGACGGATTGCCGGTCGATCTCCGCTGCTGCTGGTGGCGTCCGAAGAGGAAGAAGATGGAGATGGAGGAGAGAGCGTCGACGGGAGAGAAGGGGAGGAAGAAGAAGACCGGTTCTCTCTCTCTCTCTCTCTCTCTCTCTCTCTCTCTCTTTCTCTTTCTCTCTCTCTTTGGCCCCACCATGACCTCATGGATGATGTCACCTTCCACTATCTCCCACAACCTCATTCCAATGGGTTCAATTTCATTTTCCGCCGTGGCATGAAATCTTGTACACTTAATTCAATCAATTCTCAATCAATTCCATCCAATTGAAGCTCAATTAAATTAACCCATGTGTCCTCGGCCTTCTCATGACATTTCCCCATCAAATGATCCAACTTGCATCCCGAAGATTTGATTAAAAAACGGCCCTCTAACAATCCCGAACATAATCGGCCTTACTTTGCTTTTTCTGCCAAAAATCTCGGTTTGAAGAAAAATCTTCTGAGGATGAGTCGACGTTCCTAAAATGAATTGTGACTTGACAAAACTTATGATTTCTGTAATCGGGTTCAATTTCAAGGTTAAATTCAATGCGCGCGACTTTAGTGTGTCCTAATCTACCGGGTAGCTTTTAGGAATTTTACGTGCAATTGACCTCGTGGTTGATTATTCTCAAGCCACAAAGTGCATCTTCGACAACTTGGCGACTCTCGATTGTCGTAGAAATCTCGAGGTTTCGATTACGGACATAGGGTACCCAAAACGACAAAAGAATCGGTCTAGTGCCGGTCGACGAGGATATTGCGATCAGGTGGAATCACCAACACTCTAAGCCACAAAGTGCATCTTCGACATCTTGGCGACTCTCGATTGTCGTAGAAATCTCGAGGTTTCGATTATGGACACAGGGTACCCAAAACAACAGAAGAATCGGTCTAGTGCCGGTCGACGAGGATATTGCGATCAGGTGGAATCACCAACACTCTAATCACATATCTCAGTCGAATCGACCTATTACTGATCTCTATTCGATTCTGACAGTGTCGTAATGATCCTTGCAGATTAATACGGTCGAGTAGCCGATTCATGGTCGAATTCTCAAGTCTATTGCGTTTAGATTCCTTAACGGCTTCACATGATAGACTAGTTATCTCGTGAGTGGCCAACTCAGAGAAGAAAGCTGTAGACGAGAAGATGAAATGCCCGACTTATTTAATTGAAACCAGAATTGGAAAATCGGGATGTCACAACTCTTCCCCTCTTATAAAAATTTCGTCCTTGAAATTTAAACCATTAAAATTCTTCTTCAAAATGGTGGGGTATTGTCGTCTCATCAATTCTGCTCCTTCATTCTACTTCGGACTTCTGCTTCAAACTGCTATCCAAGATCCTCGGTGCTGCCGAAACATTTCCAAATTGGCCAAAGCAATTCTTGATTCCCAAAAAGGCTAAGCACTTGTCCATCCTTACAAAAATGAAAGGTGCAAAAGTTTTGGTTTTTTTTTTTTTTTTTTTTTTTCACAAAGCGGCTAACTGCCGCGTCGGGATTCGAACTCCGACTTCGGACCTGCGGCTTCACCCCGGATACCAACTCGGCTAGAGGCGCCGACGGTGCTCCAAACTGCTTTCTTTTTCTATTTAAGGCCAAATTTCCTATTTGAACCCAAACGTGAAATATTCCACCATTTAAACAGTTCCGGCTCTCCTTTCTTAACAATTCGAGATGTCCCTATCCTAGGTGACATCCAAGGATGAACGGGATTCTCAACCTGAAAATTCAAAGATTTTTTTTTTGACACTTAACTGCGTAAATTTTTTGGCGGCTCTGAGCGGTCCTTAATCTATCACTGATAACTGCAACTGAATCACTAATTTCTGAACCAACTCTGGACCTGCGATTTTTCTGATCTCTGATCTCATCTCAACAACTGAAGTTCTGAACACTCTGCTCTACATTAACTAAAAAGAAACTATTTGACTGACCTGCTGAAACTGGGAACCTCTGGTCAAGATCTGGTATAACTCTGACACTGATCACGGCAACTGCAATCACTGACTACTATACTGACCCTGGCCTGTGATCTTTCTTTCCTTGACTTCATCTCAGTAATTGAAATTCCGCACTCTCTGCTATACACTGCTTAAGAAAGAACCATATGAAAGCTTTGCCAACTTGGAACATCTGATCCAGATTTGAAATACAATTCATCCCCAACACTCCATGCAGATAAGTTATATGATATACACACACTTCGGTGTACCCACTTTGTGACAGGACAGAATCCCCAATTTCTGAAATCGAACTTAGATTGGCGGTTAATTTCACTCCGACGCGTTTTTAGTGTGACATAGGCTATTAAGTAGTTTTCGGAGCTTTTTAGGACAAATGACCCGTGGTCGATTTTCTTCGAGCCACGATGAACCCACTTGACACATTGGCGACTCTCGAGGGTCGTGAAAATCTTGATGATTCGAATACGGACACAGGGTACCAAAACACAGTAAAATCAAATTAGTATCGATCAACGAGAGTTTTCCAATTTAGTGGAGTCACCCACGATCGGTCATTCATCTCAGTCGAACCGACCTATCTCTAATCTTAATTCGATTTTTAACTGTGCCGTAATGATCTCTAAAGATAAGCACGATCGAGAAGTCGATTCCTGGTCGAATTCTCAAGTCTATTCGCCTTAAAGTCCTTAATAACTCACCAAACTAGTCTAGTTATCTCGTAAGTGGCCAACTCAGAGAGAAACACTGTAATCGCGTCGATGAAATGCCCAATTTAACCAATCGAAATCAAAGTTTGAAAATCATGATGTCACACACTCAAAACAAGATCTATTCGTACTGTCTGGACAACATTGAAATTGCTAGGATAAGTTTCCCATAAGATCTCTTCTTTAATCTATGTATCGTCAATTACACACAATCATCCTCAGAACTTTAGCGTTCTATCTTTAGAAATCTGAAAATCAACCTCTCTCTCATCTGCATTCTCTTATAGAGTCTTCTGAATTTCTGAATCTGTCCACTGAAGCGTTTTGATTCTGATCTGAAGTTTCAGCTCAATTCTGAGGGTAGTCATAAGATTCAAAATGTGACTTACCTTAGATTTGAAAACCGCATTTCGAACTTTCTCAAATAAGATCCAATCCTTGAGTACCAACTGTGCAACTAAGGACTCTCGACTCAGTGCATCTGTGACTTTGCTCACCTTTCCAGAGTGATACAAAATATCACAATCATAATCCTTAAGGAGTTCCATCCAGCAATGCTGTCTCACATTCAACTCCCTTTTTGAGAATACATACTTGAGACTTTGATAGTCATTGACGATATGAAATATTCCTCTGTACCGATAGTGCCTCTAAATTTCCAGAATGAACATAACTACTGCAATAACCCTATCATGCTGCATCAACAAGCAACCTAATCCTTTAAACGACACATCACTGCAAATCTCCTAACTTTCCAGACCAAATGGAATGGTCAGCACAGGTGCAGTAGTCAGCTTCTGCTTAAGCTCTTGAAAACTATGCTCACACCCATTTGTCCACATAAACTTTTTTTACTTCCTCAGTAGTCTAATCAATTGCAACGCTGACATTGAAAACCCTTCCATATAACTTATGTAATATCCTGCTAATCCCCAGAAACTTCTAATCTCTATCACTGCAGTCAATCTCGGCCAACTGATCATTGCTTCACTCTTGGATGGGGTTTACGGAGATTTCTTCGCCTGAAATCACGTGACCTAGGAACACAACACGAGTCATCCAAAACTCACATCTGCTAAACTTATCGCACAACTGATGAATCCTTAGGACTTGAAGTACTCTTCTCAAATGTCTCTTATGCTCCTCAGCACTCTTCAAACACACCAGAATAACGTCAACGAACCCGATCATGAAACTAATCCAAGTACCCTTTGAACACTTTGTTCATCAAACCCATACAAACAGCTAGAGTGTTCGTCAAACCGAATAATAATACTATAAACTCACAATTGCCGTACCAAGTACGCAATGCTAACTTCGGTATGTCTTTCTTCCTAATCCTCAACTGATGATACCCTATCCTCAAGTCAATCTTGGAGAATATCAATACACAAACGCAACAAACCGTCATTCTTCTTCACAAACAAGACTGATGCTCCCCAAGGTGATGCATTGGGACGTAAGAATCCCTTATTAAACAATTCCCGCATCTCTACCTTCAGTTCTTTCAACTCAGATAAAGCCATCCGGCAAGGAGCCTTAGGGACTGGCTCTGTTCCGAGTGCTAATTCAATCATGAACTTTATTTCCCTTTATGACCGCAAACTTGGAAATCTTCAAGAAACACCTCAGAAAACATATGTACCACAATTATGTTCTCCATATTCTTCAACTGACACATCCATTACAATTGCCATGTAGATTTGATAACCAACAAACAGAACCAAGTCATCTTCAATGACGAATATCAAGGATTGAAGGTCCTTTCAAGCTTTCAGTAATTCAAAACTTTCACACGATAACTGTGGTAACGGTACTTACGCTCTCTTGGACTTACACGAACAATTCCTAACCCGATGGCCATGCTGGCCACATTCAAAGCATGTTTCCCATTTTTACTCTGACACTGGGCTGACTCAAGCCTCCTTTTCACAATCTCGGCACACAATCAGCGAGTCCCCTGCCTACTGTCAGGTAACAGCATGCGCTCTTTCTTGTACCGAAGGCCTGTTCTAAAAACCCCACGATGTGTTCTATGGCCCACTCCTTTCAACCTGTCTCATCGGTTTTCCAAGACCGTTTTTGGCTAGGTAACTCTGATGGTCACACACAGAACAAGCACCCGTCTTACCAGGACATGGGGCTAATCCATGTCGGCTTCCGTCAGCACGACACACTCCATTCCGATTCATTCTGATCCATTGCTGACCTGACCACCCCACATTTCCAATTGGACAGAAATGGGATGCTTTTCTACGATCATAGACTCCTTCCTCAACTGATTTCCATCTCTACTGAATCTGAACCTCGACTCGGATGCAATGGCTTGCTCTCAGATCACAACTCTAGCTTGGGCCTTAATAGGCACAGTAACAACAATGGTTACAATATTGGCGGTGGTAGCAACAACGGCAACAGCGGCGGCTTGGTCCTGAGCTTACTAACCCAACAAGCTTTCAAGGAACACTAGCGCCTGAACGATCCCGATGAACCTAGGATCATTTGGCGCTGCTACACTCTCAGTACCGACTTGCGACGATACTCTCACACTCACGCAGGTTTAAGCCTGCGCTCTACCTCGGGTACCAACTCTTGTCAGCATCCTACCCTGAGGTATAGGTCCTACCGACCTCTCCAAGGAGTTCTCCACTCCCGATCACTCATCCTACAGGCTCTTTATCGACGCCTGTTTTCGATTCCAACATCAGGTTAGAATTTGAGTGACCCCACAAATAAGCTACCAATCAGCTATCAACCATATGCATCAGCATATTAAAAGCCTTTCCTACTAACTATCTCATGACACATCGCACCTTATCACTCCATACACAGACCATGCTCTGATACCACTTAAACGAGGATGTCACGCCCCGATCCTCCGAGCACGCGAACATCCCACTCTGGTCGATACAATTGCGACTTCCCAGGACGAGTCGCCGACCCATTCATTCTTATTGCACATGCAGAAGCGAAACAAATCCTCTGACAACAAAATACGGGATAGAAAAGCAGGAAGCAAAACCACAACATAACACTTTCATAATTCAATAGGATTACAAACAGAAGCCGACAAAAGGGGAACTATCCTAACACCAACTAGCAGGACACGTTCACCAATACTTCAGTCTCCTCCTTTCTAGACTTAGGGCTTCGGTCCTCCACGACCGCCATCTAGGGACCTGAAATTTTGATTCCTCAAACCGGGATCAGACAATGTCTCAGCAAGTTCGACCCCCTAAACCCCTATTAGAGAGAAAATACGCCCAAGGGTGGCCTAGCCACATCACACAGAGAACTTACCTCGCCTCGGTTCCTTCCCCGCAGTTAGAACAATTCAAACCACACGATCTCGAGGTAGTAATAATAATTCAAACAATTGGAACGCCATCACTTTCATATAAATCACAATCGCACTTAGCACACATTCCAATTATTATTCACTGCCACACAAGGGCATAGCCTACTCGCTGTTCGGCTATCTACGGCATATAGCCGGGCATCGCTCCCCCATGGAGCGCGGCTTCGTCGCACGTCGACGGCGTTCCCGAAGGAGCATGGGCCCGTAATCAATCGACCTGCATCCACCGCGTGGGCATCCCATATAGGGGCAAGTCCGGCTCAACAGCTCAGGACGATTCCTCTTAATTATCACATAGCCAAAGCATACTCGGCCCCATAACACTTTATATTTCAATCAATGCTTCCACTTAAAATAGTGATCCCGGCCATTTTTCTTCATATTAAAAATATTCCAGAAATTACTCACGTGTGTGGGGACACACTAATTTCGAATCAAAAAGCCAATATCTCACTTTTTCAAACCCCACTATTTAATATAATTATTAAAATCTAATTTTTGCATCAAAACCCAACACTTGGGTTTTTATGAATAAAATTCATATTTATCACAATCAACACTCAATTTGCCACATACATTCATCAAATTCAAATTCTAAGGGCACATCAGCGATCAGCACGAAATTCTGAGAATTTAGGGTCCCAAAATAATTTTTCAAATTTATTAAATAATTAAATTTATTCCGAAAATTAATATAATAATAATATCCATATTTTTCACGATCCATGCTCAATTTATGATATCCAATCATCAATTTCAAAATCCGACTACACGGCAGCGATCGGCACGAAATTCGAGCAATTAGGGTCAAAAATAATTTTTCGAGTTTTTTTTTATAAATAATATTTTAATGATTTTTGGAATATGATTTATTATTAAATAATCCAACAATGTCGAAACATTTATTTAAATCATAAATAAATTCCTTTAAGTCACATCAAGGTTTATTTTAAAAATAAACCTACTTAACCCTTAAACTAAACATACTTTAGGTTAATCCAACCTTTAATCTAACTAACAATTAAACAAACTAAACTAACCACCTAAGCCTAATTAACTTAAGCTAAGCACACCTAAAGCATAATTAACCCTCTAATCGAGGTTTAGTGAGTTAAAGTCACCGGATTAACAAACCGAGAGGACCAAAACGACGGGGACGACCCGAGGATCGACTTTCCTTAAGGCGGGCCGAGCATTCGGGCTCGGGAAGGCGGCCGAAACGGGCCAAGAAGGGGCTGCCATACCCATTTCCCAACTCTCTGTCCATTGCTGTTTGGGGCTGAGAAAGGGAGGATCCGGCACTGGTTGAGGCGCACAAGGGCCAAGATAGACGGAGGAGACCAAATCGGACCTAGGCGAGGCTTCACGGTGGCCGGAGATGAGCTGGACGGCTCCGGTTGAGCTTCCCCAGATCTGGTATGGCTGCTGGAACAGAGGAGCCGGCGAGATGGAGACAGAAACGGACGGAGCAACGACAAGGCGACGGCGGTCCAAGCGGGGTCGGAGGACGGCTGGACGGAGACGGAGGGAGCTCGGCGGGGCTGGGACGCGTCCCGAGCAGATCGGAACAGGGAGCTGGGACTGCGGAACAGCGAGAACGCACGGCGACGGGCTCGGGTGCGCGCGAGCAGCTCCGGTGGCTGGTGGGCGTGCGACGACGGAGCTCCTCGACGGATTGCCGGTCGATCTCCTCTGCTGTTGGTGGCGTCCGAAGAGGAAGAAGATGGAGATGGAGGAGAGAGCGTCGACGGGAGAGAAGGGGAGGAAGAAGAAGACCGGTTCTCTCTCTCTCTCTCTCTCTCGGCCCCACCATGACCTCATGGATGATGTCACCTTCCACTATCTCCCACAACCTCATTCCAATGGGTTCAATTTCATTTTCCGCCGTGGCATGAAATCTTGTACACTTAATTCAATCAATTCTCAATCAATTCCATCCAATTGAAGCTCAATTAAATTAACCCATGTGTCCTCGGCCTTCTCATGACATTTCCCCATCAAATGATCCAACTTGCATCCCGAAGATTTGATTAAAAAATGGCCCTCTGACAATCCCGAACATAAGCGGCCTTACTTTGCTTTTTCTGCCAAAAATCTCGGTTTGAAGAAAAATCTTCTGAGGATGAGTCGACGTTCCTAAAATGAATTGTGACTTGACAAAACTTATGATTTCTGTAATCGGGTTCAATTTCACGGTTAAATTCAATCTGGCGCGACTTTAGTGTGTCCTAATCTACCGGGTAGCTTTTAGGAATTTTCTGTGCAATTGACCTGTGGTTGATTATTCTCAAGCCACAAAGTGCATCTTTGACATCTTGGCGACTCTCGATTGTCGTAGAAATCTCGAGGTTTCGATTACGAACATAGGGTATCCAAAACGACAGAAGAATCGGTCTAGTGCCGGTCGATGAGGATATTGCGATTATGTGGAATCACCAACACTCTAATGACATATCTCAGTCGAATCGACCTATTACTGATCTCTGTTCGATTCTGACAGTGTTGTAATGATCCTTGCAGATTAATACGGTCGAGTAGCCGATTCATGGTCGAATTCTCAAGTCTATTGCGTTTAGATTCCTTAACGGCTTCACATGATAGACTAGTTATCTCGTGAGTGGCCAACTCAAAGAAGAAAGCTATAGACGCGAAGATGAAATGCCCGACTTATTTAATTGAAACCAGAATTGGAAATCGGGATGTCACATCACTGCTCCATTCGCGTCCGCCACCGCGGTTCCGCCGGTCTCGCCGCGACCTCCGGCCCCGCCGTCGATGCACGCAGCTGCTCCCTCGCCACTCCTTCTCCCTTGCCACGACCCAGCATTGACAATCGCCGTGCTCGCCTTCCTCTCGCAACACCAGTAGTCGAGCCTAAGCCCTCCGTGACACCAAATAGTTGTTGTTGTCGTGCTTGCACCGCAGATCCTGAGCCTCGGTGTTGACGCCGACCGTCACCCTGACACCTGAGAGTCGACCCGACACCCAGTATGTGGCACCCCTCGACACGGCCCCCGATCCGCTAGGGTCGCCACAGTCCACTTATTATTCACTTGACCTAATAACGTGCCACTCTGATATCATTTCAATTGCAGCGGGTCCATAAATCCTGAGGGTTCGTACCATCTCAATCGGTCCCAACGCAGATCATATAACAGAAGCATACTTATCATCTTCCTAACCCATACACAACCAAACAATACAATGCAATACACACCAACTACAAACTTTCATATATATATATATGCATCTTAGGGCCGGATCACTTTTATTTACATACTAAGATGGATTTCACAAGTCAGTATGACAAAAGGGCCAAGACTATAACTAAGCTCGGCTAAACTCAAAAGAACCCGACTATACATCAAACATGTACATCTATCCATCAGCTAGTGTTGGCCATCCCAAAAAGTGGCAACCTCGACCGGTCACATGCTCCTATCACACCCATCCTGGTGCATCGGCCGGTGATGGAGGCAGCATCCCCATCATCCTCCCATCTCGATGAACATGGACAGACATGTTAGGAAATAGTAATAAGGGTAAAATAGTAATAAGAGGGTTACTAGGGTTACTCATATATATATATTCTTGTAATCCTTTTTTTTGATTAAGTTAATACAATACGTAGAATACTCTCTCCTTCAACATGGTATCAGAGCGAGGTTAAAACTTCAAGAGAGTGATCCCACCATCACCATAGCCCGGCGGCGGAGGCCATCGCTAGATCCAGACCCTCCGCTGCCGCCGCCATAGCGTGCTTCTCTTCTAGACAGCGGAGGAGAAAGAACGCCTACATCGTCGTTCGATCATCATACCTAGATCCAGATCTATCTACCGGTTTTCTAAGATCTCGGACAAATCTGCGTCAATCACCGAAGCCCATCCAGCAAAATCGGTTTGTGTTCAGTCTTCTTTCTTGATGACGGGATTGAAAATCGATTGCGCGATTTGGTCTTTGTTTGTCTTGCGATCTAGATTTTGTGCTTTTCATATATCCTGAGGATTTCGGAAGCCTTCGGTTCCGCAAGGGTTTCGTTCGGTTCCCAGGTTTCACCCGAAAAAAAAAAAAAAACCGAGGGCATCGTAAGTCTGTTTTCCAAAGATACTTATATGGATTCTCATTGAAGTATATTGCTTGAAGTGCTGGTTGGTATGATTTAATGGCATCCTAGTGCAAGTATATTGACTCGGTGGTGAATCGATTGAACCCTTATTTATGTTTGTTGTTCTGTGGCTGATTGCACAACTGGAGTGAAGTGCTTGATTATTGTGTCATTCTTATTGGTTCGGTCGATTCTTGTGTTCAACTTGTCGGCTAATTGCATTATTGGAGTTTAGTAGAGTTAATACCGATGGCTTCTACATCATCTACACGGTTTGACGCATTTCCAATTGACATCTGTCAAGTTGGATGGCACTAACTATCCGTCATGGTCTAAAGCTGTCCAAGTTTATCTTACTGCAACTTGACAGCATGATTATCTTACATCCACACTTCCCTCGATAAGAGTAAAGTAGATGATTGGATTGCTTTGAGATGCAATGATCCGTACATTGTTATGGAATAGTATGGATCTGAAGATTAGCCCTCACTTCATTCAATGTAATTCTGCTAAGGAAGTTTGGGATAAATGTGCTCTACTTTATTCTCGGCCAAAATAATATGACACGAGTGTGTGACACGGGGAGGCCTTGTTTGATCTTCAGCGTGGAGATCAGTCTCTATCTGAATATTATGCTCGTTTCACTACACTTTGCAGACAGCTAGCTACTTATCTTCCAGCTTCCAATGATCCAAATGTATTAGTCAAACGTCAGGAGGATCTTCGCGTGATACTATTTCTTAAAGCACTAGGGCCTGAATATTCCTCCCTTCGCCAGCAGATTACGCCCGAAAGCTCCCTTCCTACAGTTGATGAGGTTTTCTCCCGAGCCTTACGCTCGACACCTACTGACAAGATCTCCACTACAACTTTAGAGACAAGTGCCATGATTTCTCATGGCTCTAGTGGACGTGGAGCTCGTGGTCGTGGTTATTGGGGTCAAGGACGTGGGCTTATTCAGGGTGGAAGTCGTGGTGGTCGTGATAGAATTCTTGGTAGCCGTAGCACTCGATATTGTAACCATTGTCGGAGGGCTGGACACACTGAAGCTTACTGCTACACACTTCATCCAGAGCTTCGACCCACAGTTGCTGCATTTGCTGAAGTTGAAGATTCCTCACCAGTTCAATTCGATCCTACTAATGTGCAGGATACAAAAGATTCAGTTACATTGACACGTGCAGAATATGAGGCTTGGATTCGCTCCAAACAGGTGACAGGAACTTCAACTCCCACTGCCACTCTAGTACATAACTCAAAAGGTAGTTCATCCTGTTTACTTTCTACAATGTCAAACTCTTGGGTTATAGATTCTGGAGCTACTCATCATATAGCTGGTAACTCTAAATTATTGTCTTCGTTAAATTCCACACCTCTTAGGGTTTCCAACTCTGTTACTTTAGCTGATGGTTCAATTTCCCAAGTTACTGGCACTGGAGATGCCCATTTGAGTTCATCCCTTTCTTTATCATCCATCCTTCATCTCAAATCTCCATATAATTTGATTTCCGTTAGTTCATTAACTAAAGAGCTAAATTGTTCTCAGAACCTTTTTTTGCTTCTCATTGTGTTTTTCAGGATCTGAGGACTGGACAGATGATTGGTGGTGGACATGAATCAAATGGCCTATACTATCTAGACAAGAAGGTGATAGCTGCAGCAGCTCTGAAGCACACATCCACTGATGTCTATCGGATGCATTGTCGTGCTGGTCATCCCCCGCCAAACATTCTTCGACGATTGTTTCCAGAGTCTGAGTCTGTGAGTACTTTTGAGTGTGAAGCTTGTCGCCTTGGAAAACAGTATAGAGTCTCTTTTCCTCTCGTTGTCGAGTCGTGTGTCTAGTCCCTTTGAGTTAGTTCATTCGGATATATGGGGTCCATGTCGTGTTTCGATACATCTGGTTTCCGGTACTTTGTTACATTTGTGGATGATTTTTCCCGAATGACTTGGTTGTTCCTAATAAAAGATCATACTGAGATTTTTCATTGCTTTCGTCAATTCTATTTTGAAGTGCTTAATCAATATAATACTTTTGTGAAAAATCTCCGATCCGATAATGCCAAAGAGTATCTTGCCGTTGCCTCTGGTTTTCAACCTTTTCTTGATTCCCATGGCATTATTCATCAAACTTCTTGTTCATATACACCACAACAAAATGGTGTAGCTGAACGTAAAAATCGTCATCTTCTTGACATTGCTCGTTGTTTTATGTTTCACATGCATCTTCCGAAAACATTTTGAGGCCATGCTTTTCTTACAGCCTGCTTCTTAATTAATTGGCTTCCAACTTCTGTTCTTCAGGGGGAGACACCTTTCTCTATTTTACATCCAAATTGTCCTCCCTTTGCATTACCTCAACGTGTTTTTGGATCTTGATAAGTTGGCTCCTCGTGCTGATAAATGTGTCTTTGTTGGGTACTTTCGAACTCATAAGGGCTATAAATGTTACAATCCTACTAGTCGCCGAATGTTTGTATTAGCAGATGTGACATTTTTTGAGGACCAATCATACTATAGTACTTAAACAGTCTCTACTGCGTCTCCTGACACTGACAAGTGTGTCTTACCAATTCCTCCACCAATCTCACCTCCTCCAAGATCATCAACAGGATTTCAGTTTGCTAATCAAACTTACCATAGACGAGAACAGCTCCCACTACAGAGGTTCGGCCATCACTTGATTCATCTGATCCCTCATCAATTACTGTGCCATCCCCTGATCCTGATCCTGATCAACCCATTGCTACTCGAAAAGGTACACGATCTTGTGTTGGGCGTCCTGTGAATCGTTATACACTTTATTCTGGTCTGTCTGATTGTCTTCGTACTCGTCATCCTATTAGCAAGTTTCTATCTTATGATCGTTTATCTCCTACCTTCTCTACTTTTGTCTCGTCGTTGTCCTCTAATTCTGTGCCTAGCAATGTTACTGAAGCTCTTGCTCATCCCGGTTGGAGACAAGCCATGGAGGATGAAATGAAAGCACTCATTGAGAATCGCACTTGGAAGCTTACTACCCTTCCTGTGGGAAAGCAACCTGTTGGTTGTCGTTGGGTTTTCACGGTTAAGGTCCACCCCGATGGCACTATAGATCGATTGAAGGCACGGTTAGTTGCTAAAGGATATACTCAAACATATGGTGTTGATTATGATGACACTTTTCTCCCGTAGCCAAAATTCCATCTGTTCGTGTCTTTATTTCTCTAGCAGCACATTTTGGATGGTTTCTTCATCAATTAGACATCAAAAATGCATTCCTACATGGTGATTTGACTGAAGAGGTGTATATGGAGCAACCACCCGGCTTTGTTGCTCAGGGGGAGAATCTGGTATGTCATTTACATAAGGCATTGTATGGACTCAAGCAATCTCCTCGTGCTTGGTTCGGTAAGTTTAGTGATGCTGTTATCAAGTTTGGATTAAAGCGTTGTCAAGTAGACCATTCGGTCTTCGCCCTGTCTCCTCGCTGGTTGTATTCTTCTGGTGGTATATGTGGATGATATTATTATTACTGGCAGTGATTCAGATGGTATTCAACGACTTAAGCAATTTCTGCATATACAGTTTAGTACTAAGGATATGGGACGTTTGTATTTCCTAGGTATTGAGGTTGCCTACTCGCATACGGGTATAAATTTAACTCAGAGAAAATATGTTCTTGACATTCTTGATGAGGTTGGACTTGTTGGGGCAAAACCGGTTGATACTCCTATGGAACCCAATGTGAAACTTGATGCAGAAGATGGAGAATTATTACACGACCCATTGAAATATCGGAGAGTAGTTGGTAAGTTGAATTATCTTACCGTCACGAGACCTGATATATCTTTTGCCGTTAGTGTTGTAAGCCAATTCATGGGTTCTCCTCGAACTACTCACTGGGATGCTGTGCTTCGAATTATTAAATACTTGAAAGGAGCACCAGGTAAAGGACTAATTTTCAAGAATTGTGGCCACCTGAATACCACAGGTTTTTCTGATGCGGATTGGGCTGGATGCTCTACTAGTAAAAGATCTACATCGGGTTATTGTGTATTTCTTGGAGGTAATTTAGTTGCCTGGAAGAGTAAGAAACAACATGTGGTTTCTCGATCAAGTGCAGAAGCGGAATATAGAGCAATGGCACATGTGACTAGTGAATTACTCTGGTTGAGGATGTTATTGTCAGAAATTGGGATGTCAACATCAGAACCTTCGATATTATATTGTGACAATCAATCAGCTATTCATATTGCAAACAATCCCGTCTTCCATGAGCGAACCAAGCACATTGAGGTTGATTGTCACTTTATACGAGAAAAAGTTCGAAAGGAGAGATCACTCTTCAACATACAAGAACGGAGGATCGCTTGCAGATATTTTTACCAAGTCTTTACGAGGAAATAGAGTGAATTTTTATGTAACAAGTTGGGATTGTTTGATATTTACATCCCAACTTGAGGGGGAGTATTAGGAAATAGTAATAAGGGTAAAATAGTAATAAGAGGGTTACTAGGGTTACTCATATATATATTCTTGTAATCCTTTTTTTTTGATTAAGTTAATACAATACGTAGAATACTCTCTCCTTCAACAAGACAAAAACTCTTGTACTATAGGGCCATCAGGCAAACCCACATCGTACATGACCAAAATATGGAGGTGGATAAACAACAAACCATGAACACCGAAGTAGGGGTGCTCCGTGCACTCGACCTCGACATTAGACAGTAATCCATAAAATGTACCACACGTGACAGGTGCTAGAGGCTTAGCTCAATTTGAAATGTTGGTCCCCAAAGGGGTGAGTACAACTACTCAACAGTAAAGATCCATCAAACTACACAATGCATCAAGCAAAACAATCAAGATATCACGAGTAAAGCACATATCATCCATGCTATCGAGCATACATCACCATGCGGTCGTGCACATATCACCATGCAGTCATACTTGTATCTCCATGAGGTTCATCCCATGCCATATGCACATACATACGCATGATTCACATCATTCATACAATCATGTATACATCCCCATGAGATCCATTCAAGCTTTCATGATCGCATTCTTAATGTCAAATAACATCAATTCACTTTCATAAGCAGATCATGAATC
The DNA here is from genome assembly GCA_014182575.1 of Eucalyptus decipiens. NCBI lineage: Eukaryota > Viridiplantae > Streptophyta > Magnoliopsida > Myrtales > Myrtaceae > Eucalyptus > Eucalyptus decipiens. Next base: position 44,019,328 of record CM024610.1, on the reverse strand, counting down.
ATGCCATATGCATATACCCATGGACATGATTCAATTTCAATATTTATCTTTCACAAGGATCTCATTGTTTTTCTTCTAGGGACCAATGTTTGCATCCCTCAATTTATCGCTCACACCCAACCTGGCGTCGCGAGGAGCCTCTGGCACAAACCTTTGGGCATCTCGCATCCCAACTAGCATCACGAGGAATCCCCCCGGCACAAACCTCTAGGGCTTCCGGCACAAACCTCCGGGCATCCCGAAACTCCTGAGGACCTCCGGCACAAACCTCTGGGCATCTCGAAACTCCTGAGGCATTGTCGGCTCACAACTTCGATGGTCTCGTTATTATCACAATATATAATCTCATATATGTCTCATTTTCATCATGGCATTTGATGCAACAATATGAAAGGTCTAAATCATTTTTTGATGTCTCATGATATGCCAAACATGACCATATATGCAGCATATATAACCACTCAAGACATCATATTTCGTAGAGCAGTCCATTTATTCTTGAAAATACAGCAAATTTCGGATAAAGCAGAATGCACTTCTTTAATAAAAATTCTGGAAAAATTAGTAAACGATCTTAATAAATTCTGAAAATTTAACATGATGTAAAAAAAGATCCAGAGGAAGATATTTCATGAAGAACACCATGTCAAGAAAGTTTCACATCAGTCACATAGATCCATACATCACAGAAAAAGAAATTCCAATGCCACTTTTGCACAGTTTCGGAAATAATTTCGATTAAGCCCTTAAATGAACACCGAAAATTCTAAGATTTTACTATGTTATAGCTGAGATATATAGGTAAAAGTCTCATGAAGAAATTGAAGTTAAATTCCTTCTGGATTAAAAGATATAATTTTTGTAATTCTCCCTAACTCTTGGTTCACTTTCCAGATTCATCATTTTCAAAGAAAATCATTTCCCCCGATTATTACTTGTCCATTTATCCTCAAATTTTAGTATGTTTCTCCTCATGATATTATCTACAACTCTTATCAAGAACACGAGATCAAATTCGGACTGGAGACTTGCACGAAATTCACAGAATCACAATAGATCATCATAACAGTTTCCAGATCTAGCTTCATCAAAGAAAAATGGTTTCACCAACCTATAGTTGTTCCTTTCCTCTCAAATTTTAATATGTTATTCTCAAAGAAGTTCTTTACAACTTTCATCAAGAAGTCGATGTCAGATTCCAACTAGAACATCGCATGCAACTCACGAAATCACCAAAAGTCGGACTGTTTTGATATGGCTAGTGCTAGAACCTAGAGGGGGGTGAATAGGTATATAATCGATTTTTCTTTGATAGACGCACAATACTTAGACAGTTAAGTAATTGCAACAAATAAAAATCAATCGTAAGGCTCAGTGAATGAAAGAGAGAATTAAACACGCGGTTTATAGTGGTTCGGCTGGATTCCACTATGAACAAAGAGATGTTACAGCGTTGATCTTCCTTGATTTCTGGGTGTAGATGAACTACCACACTCACTCAAGGTGTCACCAAGTATAGACACTCTCTGTATACAATTTCGCTCGATCGTATCGACTAATAATCAAGGTGCTTCGACTGGAATTTCTATCGATCACACTTCTAAAACAACTGAACGTCTTCCTTTTATACTCCTTTATGCCATCATATCCGTTGGCACTTACCAAAGGAATTCCTCCAATCTACCCGTTGGACGGAATCAATCAAGAAGATCATCCGAGCTATTAAAGGAATTTGACGATAGCCCATCAATCCGTTTCGCCCATACAATCGGGATCTTGGTTTCCATGAATAGAACCTTCCAAGAATACTTCGTCGATTATCGGATCTTCAATTGATCTAGATACGAATCAAAGAATCCGTTGTATTTGTCCAGCCAAAAGATCTTCTCCAGAGATCAAGATGAAATCCTTAATCATAATCCTCAGATTTGGATTTCCTTCGACACTAGATCAGATAGACTGTCAATGAGAATAATTTTGAGTCTTAAGTCTTGAGTCTTAAATCTTGAGTCTTGAGTTTTGAGACTGGAGTTCTGAGTCTGGTGGTCAGAAAGTCTTCGCACGCAAATAACTGCACTAGGACCGATGGAAACGTTTTGTCGGCTTCAAAATCTTCTAGAGCGATTTCTCCAACAATCTCCCCATTTTTGATGATGACAAAACTTTCCCGTAGATTTGAACAACCTTGACCTGCAAAACATTTCTCAAGCAATATGGCTATCTCATAAAGATTAATAAAACAACCGGACTCGCATCCACAGAAAATTGGTTAGACTTTCATGAGTAATACCATATAACAACACTCGATATAAATGCCAACAGTCAAGCATCACAATCCACAGCCAAAGTCACCCGTACTCAAGTTCACACAAGTCATACTCAAAACATACTAAAAAAAAAAATCACAACCACAAAACAAATTTAAAATCAAGGTTTGAAAAAGATGGTACAAATTTCTTCTCCCCTTTTTGTCATCGGTAAAAAGGTGAGAAAAGAGTCATGTCTCGCTTGGGAATGCGCACGATCCGGAAGTCTCCCATGGACTCGTACTATGCCTTCGAGCCTCTTCAAGTCTTCCCTTAATTTTGCTACCTCTTCTCCTTTGGCATTGGCTTGAATCTCGCAGAGCGAGGTCTTTCATTCTCTTCCAGGGTAATCAAGATGCTTGGCCAGCATTCTTGATGGCTTGAATTTCATAGTCCGAGCATAGATTTGGCCCCGCATTTCTAGAAGAATATCAAGAATACGATGAAAATCTGCTGAATTGTCCGCCGCATACTAGCATTTACTTTCTCGATGGAGTAAATGCGTACGATGGCGCTTCGTATGACCTTGCAGATTTGATGATGTATCATGTTGTTCTTCGTGCAATGGAGAAGCCCGAAACTCTTCTCAGAGCAGCATGAGGTGAGGATTTTTCTTGCTCCCCAACTCCCTCTCGTCTCTAAGACATCAAAATCTTGCTCGCCAACTCCCCCGTCTCTAAGACATCAAGATGGGAGGAGTGATGATCATGCTCTTCCGTTTCCTTCTCTCCGGATTCAGCGCAGACTTTTCTTTCTCTTCTTCTCCTTCTTCTTCATCTTCTTTTTCTTTTTCTCTCTGTTCTTCTTCTTCTTCAGCTTCTATCCCCTCTTCTCGCCGCTCTTCTTCTTCTCTTTGCTTAGACTCGAAGTTCCGTTGATCGAGATACAGAATGTCTAGTCCTTACCAAGCAGGGAATAGAAAGATCTTCATCGTCTTCTTCATCCTCCAAGATGAGAGTTCTTCTCTTTTTGGATGGAGCACCAATGGGCTCCTTTCCTTTTCTCTTTGACGCGGAAGAGAGAGGAATTTTCACCTTGAACTTTGCCATTTCCTTGCTAAGTTCTTTCGTACGCATCTTCGTCAACATATTCAAACCTACCACCATTTTATCGCACGGTCTAACACGAGAGTGTGTGGCAATTCGATATTCATGTGTCCGAAGATCTTTGTCACAAGATTTGGGTAAGGCAATTGTCCCTTGTTCTTCGACATTGCTCGTACATATGGAAGAGAATAGTATGAGGCGGAGAGAACTTCTTCCCCGAGTTGATTGCATACATCAATTTGGCTTCCGAATTGGATACATCGCCTTTGATGTAGACTTTGGCCTCGATGCAATTGATCACAATTTTGTGCAGCACAATATTGATGGCACTCATCTTCGAGTAGGTAATCTTCGCCTCTATATCTCTGTTTTTGACAAGATCCAGAGTAGCACGAGCAATCGAGACTTTGATTGGTTGATAACGTCCTCGTTCAACACCAATTATGTCCGCCAAAGATGTCCACATCTATCACATAGTCCCGATCTCGAACACCGAATGATATTCTATTCGCATCAAGAAAACTTAGATTCGAATAGAAATATGCAAACAAGTGTGCATAACCATCATGGTATCGGTGCAAAACTGCCAAGTTGAAGCAGTTCAATTTTTCCCTTAAGTTCACATTAATTGCATCCGGAAATCAAAATCAACACTCCCCGGGGTTTATCACCCCTCGTTTCAACGAGATTGAAGAACAGCTTCTCCCTGTTCATTCGATCTAAACAACTCCATCTTCTTTCCCTTCACCTTTGCAGCAATGCCCATTCTCGGTTGAAAATCACTAAACATTTTATCATCTTCGTTCCCCTCATTGGGAATCGGTCCCTGAACACGAGGGTCACTTGGAATGTTCGCAAGTGACTCTTCAGCCTTACCTTTGGGAGCAATTCCCAATTCCTCCATTCGCTTCAAAAATCTGTACTCATTCCCATAATTCTTATCTCTAAGGAAGGCATCTATATAATTCGTAGGAGAACCGAAGCTTTCAACGCACGATAGAGCATGTAAATAAAAGAGGGTTTTTGTGCTCTCACGGGTTCAACGTCCTCTAGAATGACTTCCTCTCGATGATGACCCGCACCTTGTGGGGTAGATGGTGAGTGATGAGGTGGAGAAGGAACAGGACTCGTTGCTTTGTCTCGACAAATCATCTTCCTCGGTGAGATCGAAGTGCGTAGGTCCCTCCTTCATTCTCTCTCGTGGACCCCGCTTGCGATCCTTGACGACTTTCTCGAAGAAGACATCTTTTCTTGTCAATGGAAGATTCCTTCACTTGCTTTCCCAAGGAAAAACGACAACTTTCTCAGTATGAATACGAAGTAGAAAACAGGGTTGAGAGAAGAATGCCTTTTAGGGTTTTGAGAATCAAGTAAAAAAGAAAACTGTGTATATATAACTCAGTTTTGAAAAGGAAAGAGCAATCGTTACGAAGAAAAGTGAACAATCGTCTTTCTTTTAAAATAATAACTGCCATTTTAAAAGAGATTATCCCTTTTTGAAAAGGCATGTTTCCGGAAATTAAAGATGGTATCAATCAATTATAACCGAACGAAAGATCGTACCTTTTCGAGATTAAAAGAATATCTTACGCCTATACAATGAAGGTCCGAGTTTGAGAATTCGTAGTCCGAAGGATAGAGTCTCGATTGATGTAGATTCTTCGACTTTAACTTCTTCAAGCTTCAAAATGTTGAGTCTGGTACGGATGAAATCGAATTGATTTTTCTCCAATGGCTTTGTGAATATATCCGCTAGTTGACTTTTCGAATCAACAAATTGAATTGAGATTTCTCCATTTTGAATATGATCTCTACTAAAATGATGTCGGATCTCTATATGCTTTGCTCTTGAATGAAGGATTGGATTTTTGGTGAGATTGATTGCGCTGGTGTTGTCACATCTGATCTCAGTGCATGAGTCTTTAATCCCAAAATCTTGTAGCTGTTGTTTTATCCATAGAATTTGCGAACAAGCTTCCAAGAGCTACATACTCGCTTCATTGTAGAGAGAGCTACAAAGTGCTCGTTTCCTTGAAAACCAAGACACTGCCCCGTTCCCAAGCAACGGCAGTTCCCTGAAGTACTCTTTCTATCGACTCGCAACCGCCGATTAGCGTCTGAATATCCCCGGAAGATTGAAGTCTCCTCCTTAGGATACCATAGACCGATGCTTGAAGACGAGGCAACGTATTTAATAACACGTTTTGCAGCCTTGAGATGAGATTCTCTAGGATCCGATTGAAACCTAGCACGATGCAAACACTCAACAAAATGTCGTCTAGAGGCGTAAGATAAAGAAGTGAACCGATGATGCTTCGTACAGCTTTTGATCAACTTTCTTCCCTTCTTCATCTTTGTCTATTTTCAACGAACTTGACATTGGTATATCGATCTTTTGCAATTTTCCAATCCAAACCTTTTGACAAGATCATTAGCATATTTTTCTTGACAAATGAAAGTTCCTTCCTTCAATTGCTTTACTTGAAGACCAAGAAAGAATGTTAATTCTCCCATCATACTCATTTCAAATTCATCCCGCATAGACTTTGAAAATTTCTTGCACGTACTTTCATTAGGGGATCCAAATATGATATCATCCACATATATTTGAACAAGCATAAAACTTTTGTTTTCTTTTTTAATAAATAAAGTAGTATCAACTTTACATTTGGCAAAACCATTCTTTAATAAGAACTTACTTAGTCTGTCGTACCAAGCTCGAGGTGCCTCGCTTTAAACCATACGAGCCTTTTTTTCCCGAAGACCGAGTCCGGCTTCTTTGGGTCTTCAAACCCGGAGGTTGTTCCACGTAAACTTCCTCATGGATAAATCCATTTAGGAAAGCGCTTTTGACGTCCATTTGGAATAACCTGAAATTTTTATAGCAAGCAAACGCAAGTAATAGACGAATAGCTTCTAACCTTGCCACAGAGCGTAAGTCTCATCATAGTCTATTCCTTCTTCTTGCGTGTATCCTTTTGCCACGAGTCTTGCTTTGTTTCGTATTTTACTTTTTCTTTTTCATTCATCTTGTTTCGAACACCCATTTGGTTCCGATAATGCTTTTACCTTTTGGTTTAGATGTCGATCCTGCACGTCATTAATGTTGAACTGTCCGAGCTCTTCTTGCATGGCTTCAATCCAGCTTTCATCGATAGAGCTTCTTCTATGCTTTTTGGTTCAATTTCAGAAATAAGAGCTACGGCACTAGACTCTTCACGCCTTTTGGATCTGGTGCGGATTCCTTCATTAATTTCTCCGATAATGAGATCTTTAGGATGACTGGATTTATGCTTCCAAGCATTCTTGGTTGATTTGACTGGTTGAAGATCTCTTTCTTTATCTCGAGTATTCATGAGTTGCTTGATGCTGATCTTCCGAGTCCGAGAAGCTTCTTGAGTTGTAATCTTTTGAGGGTCTGCAGGGAGTGTTCGGACTCTTCATGCCGAGTCCGACTGGATTCATTTTGCGTAGAGTCTTGGAATTTGACATTCATTGACTCCTCCACAGATCGGCTCTTCTTATTATAGACTATGTAGGCTTTGCTTGATGTAGAATATCCAAGGAAGATGCCTTCATCTCGATCTTTCTTCGAACTTACCAACTTGATCTTTGCATTTTTCAATATAAAACATTTACATCCGAAAACATGAAAGTATGAAACAATAGGCTTCTTTCCTTTGAGTAATTCATAAGGGGTTTTCTCCAGAATAGGTCTTAGAAAGACTCTATTGATTATATAGCATGCTGTTGAAACAGTTTCAGCCCAAAATCGTGAAGAAATTTTACTTTCAATTAACAGAGTTCTAGCCATTCCTTGAAGAGATCGATTCTTCCTTTCCACAACTCCATTTTGCTGAGGAGTATATGGAGAAGAGAATACATGTTTAAATCCAGAATCATCACAAAATTTTGTAAAATTTTGATTTTCGAATTCACCTCCATGATCCGTTCTTATACTTGATATAACACATCCAATTTCATTTTGAATCTTTTTAGCAAATTTTTCAAAATACGAAAATGTTTCTGACTTATTCGCTAGAAAATATACCCAAGTAAAACGGGAGTAATCATCTACAATTACTAGGCAATATTTCTTACCTCCAATACTCTTGGTTACGGGTTTGTCCGAATAGATCCATATGCAAATACTGCAGACATGATTAGTAGAGACATGATTTATTGATTTGAATGAATTTCTTACCTGTTTTCCCGTAATGCATGGAGTGCATGGATTGGTCTTTTGATATGATAATTTTGGAAGTCCTCGAACAAGCTGTTTTGATGAGATTTTGGCCAATTGCTTCATGTTGACATGGCCGAGCTTTCTATGCCATAAGCTTGCTTCGTCTTGAATTGAGATTAAGCAATGCGAATCATTTGGTTTTATGTCTAGGAGGTAGATATTTCCATGTCTTCGACCTTTGAAAGACTGAGTAGAGTCTTTACTGATTCCAGAACATGTTCCTTCTTGGAAGAAAATCTTGAATCCAATATCACATAGTTGACTGATGCTGAGAAGATTGTAATTGAGTCCTTATACTAGAGAAACATTGTTTATTGTGAGATTTCCAATTTTGACAGTTCCAAATCCCACAATATTTCTTTTGCTGTTTCCTCCAAATGAAACTTTTCCTCCATTCACTTGAATAAGCTTTATGAAGCAATTTGAGTCTCCCGTCATGTGTCTTGAACATCCGCTGTCAATATACCATTTTACCTTTTTCTTGACGGAGACCTCAAATTCACTTTCTGAGTCTGATCCAAAATCTGAGTCTGAGTCTGATTGTGCCATCAGACACAGATTGGCATATTCATCCTCACTTTCTTCACACTCAGTATCACTCCAAGTTTCGGCTTTGAGTGCTTTTCGAAACTTTTCAGCTTTTCCTTTCTTCTTCTTCTTCAGAAGAGGACAGTTGGGTCTTATGTGTCCCTTTTTCTTACATTCGAAACAAACTACATCCTTGTTTGGTTCCTCATCATCAACAGACTTGGATTGCTGTCTTTGAAAGTTTTGTTTCTTGGAGTTGAACCTTCTTCCTTTTCTATTCAGTTTTCGAACCTTCTTATCATAAGAGCAAGCTCCTCATCGTCCGTATCATCTTCGAATCTGCATCATCGAATCATCATTTGATTTCAATGCAATAGATTTCTTACCTCTTGGATCTTCGTCTTCATTGATTCGTTCCACTTCATAAGACCAAGAGTTCCAATCAGCTCATCAATAGATAGTGGCATAATTCTTTGCGTCTCTTTATTGAAGTCTTTATATGATTCCAATCCTTAGAAAGTCCACGCAAAGAGCTTGTTCACTTTCATGGGATCGAGATCTTTTGTCCTTGGTTCTCAAGACCATTGACAATATCTCGTAAAACGACTAAACATGTCGGTTATAGGTTCTCCTGGTTTCATTTTGAAGGATTCATATTGACCAAGGAGAATGTTGATTCTGGTCTCCTTCACTGACCGTTCCTTCATAGGTGATGTGTAATCTGTCCCATACTTCTTTTGCTGTAACACAAGAAGATATTCTGTTATATTCAATTGGTGACAAAGCACAATATAAAGAGTAAATTGCTTTTGCATCGAGTGCTTGTCTCTTATTGATTTCTTCCTAAGTCATTCCACCGGTCTCAATTGTTTCTTTTCCTCTTTCGAAACCGATGCAGCAAAAGAGGAGTGATCCCTTTTCCACAACGTCCCATTCCGAGGATCCTTTGATCGCAAAGGCTTTCATCTTGTTCTTCCGGATGTTGTAATCCTTTCCATCAAAGTAGGGAGGTCTGGTATTGCTTTGCCCTTCCATCCCCCGGTGCCAAAGCATACTAGCCATGGATCTTTTACTCAAGTAAAACACTTCAAATAAAGTAAGAACACGAGCTCGATACCAATTGATATAGCTAGTGCTAGAACCTAGAGGGGGTGAATAGGTATATAATCGATTTTTCTTTTGATAGACGCACAATACTTAGCCGGTTAAGTAATTGCAACAAATAAAAATCAATCGTAAGGCCATGAATGAAAGAGAGAATTAAACACGCGGTTTATAGTGGTTCGGCTTGATTCAAGCCTACGTCCACTCTTCGCACCGACAGCCAATCGGCTGGATTCCACTATGAACAAAGAGATGTTACGCCGTTGATCTTCCTTGATTTCTGGGTGTAGATGAACTACCACACTCACTCAAGGTATCACCAAGTAAAGACACTCTCGTGTATACAATTTCGCTCGATCAGATCGACTAATAATCAAGGTGCTTCGACTGGAATTTCTCTATCGATCACACTTCTAAAACAACTGAACGTCTTCCTTTTATACTCCTTTATGCCATCATATCCGTTGGCACTTACCAAAGGAATTCCTCCAATCTACCCGTTGGACGGAATCAATCAAGAAGATCATCCGAGCTATTAAAGAAATCTGACGATAGCCCATCAATCTCGTTCGCCCATACAATCGGATCTTGGTTTCCATGAATAGAACCTTCCAAGAATACTTCGTCGATTATCGGATCTTCAATTGATCTAGATACGAATCAAAGAATCCGTTGTATTTGTCCAGCCAAAAGATCTTCTTCGAGATCAAGATGAAATCCTTAATCATAATCCTCGGATTTGGATTTCCTTCGACACTGGATCGATAGATCGTCAATGAGAATAATTTTGAGTCTTAAGTCTTGAGTCTTAAATCTTGAGTCTTGAATTATGAGTTTGGAGTTCGAGTCCGGTGGTCGAAAGTCTTCGACGCAAATAACTGCACTAGACCGATGGAAACGTTTTGTCGCCTTCAAAATCTTCTAGAGCGATTTCTCCAACATGTTTTTCCGAAAACAGAATACTAGGCTAGAACACAACTCCTATAACTTCGAAATTTCTCACTTCAACCACATCCGAAATTCACCATTCATCAAACACAAACACAGCAAACAAAGGATAGATCAATGGACTCTACTTGCCTCTAATCCAAGCAAAACACAGCAAGCAAACGGCGGGGCAAGGTGGTGCGACGGCGGCGACTCGGTGGCTCAACAAATGGCGACTCGGTCTCCTCTTCCTTCCTCTCTTCCTCTCTTCCTTTCTTTCTCTCCTTCTCTCGCACAGTAGCTCTCTCTCTCTCCCTCTCGGTTGCTTCGCTCACTCCGCTAACTCTCCCTCTCTTTTATTCCCTTTTGCAATGATTCGCAATCATTAGATTGCATGCAAATGCCACTTGGCCAATCCCCTCAGCCACTTGGCATTTTTCCCATGCACATGATGGGCCGAATGGGCCGGACTCCTCTCCCTCTATTCCTCTCTTCCATGATCGACGGTAGCCCTCCCTTTGGGCTTCTTGGGCTAGTCGAATGGTGGGGCTATGGGCTGGTTTGGTCCTTAAGGCTGCGCATGGTAACTTTCCCCAGCCCAACAATTTCTATTCTTTTGTTCCTCGGAACAAAAAAAGAGTAGAAACCTGTTTGATAACGATAAGTTAATTTTTGTTCCTGAATAGAAAATTAGCCCTAGAATGGTTTTGGAATGAAACGAGAAGTAAAAAAGTTACTTCTCGTTCCCAGCCAAGAATTCCCAGGAACAAAAATAAGAAAAAAATTGGGCAAACCCTAAATTTCACTTTCGCGATTTCCATTTTCACTTCTCCCTTCGTCCGCTTGCCTCTCTCCTATCTCATCTCCAGTCGCCTCTCCCGGAGCTCTCGCCGCCGGTCTCGTCGCCCGGTCTCGTCGCTGCCGATCTGGCCGCCGCCGGTCCCGTGCGCCGCCGGTCCTGTCGTCGCCGGTCTCGTACTCGGTTGGTCGCATCTCTCCGAGCCGGTTGCGTTACGTCCCTGTCGCTCCGCCTCTCTTCGAGGCCGTCAATCCCGTCCTCTCCGGTCGCGGCGCGACACTCCGTTGTCGCCTCTCCGAGCCGATTGCGTCCGGCCCCGTCGCCTCCGCCTCTCTTCGGTGCCGTCAATCCCGTCGTCTCTAGTCGCGACGCGACACTCCGGTTGGGTCGCCTCTCCCGAGCTAGTTGCGTTCGCCTCGCGTCGCCTCTCTCTTCGGTGACGTCAACCCTTCGTCTCTAGTCGCAACGCAACACTCCGCTTGGGTCGCCTCTCCGAGCCGGTTGCGCCCGGTCCCATCGCCTCCACCTCTCTTCGGTGCCGTCAATCCTGTTGTCGCGACTGGGGAAGACAGAACTGGCCTTGAAAACAGAGGCCCTTCGCAGATCTGATATAAGAACGTTGCGTTCTCTCTCCCGTGGTGAAAAACAGAGAACCCTTCTTTGCAATTTGCAGAAAGAGAGGTACCGTTCGGAGATCCCCATTTCTTGTGAGGTTTTCTTGTGATGTCACGAGCCTGTCCGTGGCTTTGTCGTGAGGAATTTTTTTTTGTTCCAGATTGGTGTGATTGGTTCCAACCTTTGTTGAGATGGTCTCTGTTTATATTGAAGGAGTGATTGTAATTGTATATCAGGTTGCGTTGTTGAGGGCTGTGATTGGTTTGACTGAATTCAAAGCCCTTAATTTTTTTCAGCTCGTCTGCGGTGTTATTTTTTTGTCGAATTCTCTTGGGTTGATGGTGCAATGTTTTCTGGGTTTTGACTGATTGAGGGTCTGCTATTTTTCAATGTGTAAAATGTAGTGCGGCGGGCGGATTAATGATGAGGATCTATACGACATCACCTTCACTTCTGTTGGATTATATTGTATCAATTAGCAGAGAAGTTAATTTGATTTGGTCAATTATCGAAGACATAGCATTGAGTTAGATATGTCAAAGCTGCCTCGATTACAACCTATTTGCTCACATCTCTAATGATAAAGTGTTTTGTGCGTGTGTGTATTTTTTTTCTTTTTGGTGGGGCGGGGAGGGTGAGCTATTGTGAAATCCTTACACTGAGTGGTGTGATTTGCATTGGTGGTTCTGCATACTTCCGAGCCTTCAGTATCATATATCATATGACTGCTCACTATAAGAAAGGCCGAGCCGAGAGTTGTAGAATTCTCGAGTGGACTTGTGCTTATCTTTTGTCAGATTTGTTAATAATTTGTTCTCGAGTCGGTTGGTCATATATGGTTTGTTGCTTTGATTACTTCTCATTGTACATGTTCTAGTTTTTCTGAAGTTGAATCTGCCACCTGTAGTGCCATCGCCTTCGATCGCCTCTCTCCAATCCCACTGCTTGCAATCCCGTCGCCTCTGGTTAAGTTTCTCCAGCTCGCATCGCCTCTGGTCGCATCGCCTCGTGGTCGTCTTGCCCTAAATCAGGTTTGTTGCTTTGATTCTTTCTCATTGTACTTGTTCTAGTGGTGATTCTGCTATTTTTCTGAACTTGAATCGTGTCGCCTCTGTCGCGTTGCCTCTGTTTGTGCTCGCTTCTCTCACGTTGCTTCCCCCGTGCTTGTGTCGCCCTTGATCAATGGAGGGAGAGTGGATACCGGACCTAATGGTTCGGGATATGCATGTTAAATGAAGGAAAGCTTCATTTCTTGGATGTAGATAAGCATGTTGCGCCTTATGCACATATATTTACTAAATTTCATGGTTGATTTAGATTGAATAAGACCTATGCGATCTGTCTCTCTCTCTTCGATATGACGCCGCTCTTTCGTATTTTCCCTATCAATTGCATACCTGAAACTCGCTATAATCTGTCAATGCTGCTGAAGTATTGATTACTAGAACAATATGTTCAGTTTATTATTTTTATATGCCTGATTCTAGTTGTCATTGATGCTTATGTGAAGCTTTATGTACTTCATCAAACTTTTTGTGGCAATTTTCTGATCAAGAAATATCTCATAGATTCAAAGTTATATCTATCTAATTCGTTCGTGAACTAGCAAGAGATGCCCAACCTTACAAAACTATAAAGCAAATGAGATGAACGCTTATAAATGAGAGCATCTTAATGAGGATGCCGCCTTACGTGCTGATAATTGCTTTGATTTTTTATTTAACTGCAAGTTTGCAATGCTCATTGTCTTTCTTGTTGGAGTATATCATGTAGGAATTAGAAAGTATTTCTGAGATTCTTTTTCCTAACTTCTAGTCTCGCATCAAGTAGGAAAGCAAAGAGGTAGTTAGTCCGTATATGTAGACAACCTTCGCATCAAAGTAATCATGTTTTTGTTAATTTGAAGCTCATTCCTAGTTGATTCCTTTTTGTACCTGATCCTTCGTTATTGCTGTTAGTAATGAGTAAAGTGAATCACTGCTGTAATTTGTTGTTATCATGTGTGATTAGTTTTCCTATTAAAGCTTATTGTTGTATCACTTCCGTCCTCACTAATGGCTTTGTGGTTCAATTATCTGGTCCTTTTTTGTTTGAATCTTGGTTATGAGTTTAGAGATATTGGTTGTCTTCTGCTGTGATGTTGTATTAAGCTTCCCCTACTTGTCCTTCTCTTTAATTGTGTTTTCGTGTGGTGAGGATTCAAGTAATACAGAAAGCTGGTTATCTTGATATGATGTTGCTGGTGCAAACAAATGATTTAGTCATGCTTGGTGAGGAACTGATTTTTTGCTGGATGTTATGTTTAGAGTCACGGATTGAGCTTAGGATTCGACTTTAGATTCACACAATATGCTTAGATCTAGTGATTGATGATGTTATTGGATGATTTTTTGTGGATTGACGATCAATGATCATGAACTAAAGGTTGATTGAGCTTGATTTGTATTACTCTGCAATTTCGTATCTTTGTGATGGACTTACTGTTTTGGCTGAAACGAAGTGCTAGATGGATTTTTTTGACCTTGAGCCCTTCTAGACATAAAAAATACACTTCTAAAGCTTCGATTTGATATGTTGTACGCCCATAATGGATGTCGTTTGGTTGCTGAAAAACACATTTGAAATCTGTCAATTCTGCAGTAGTTTCAGCTTGATTTGTGTTTACTGATATTGCTGTTTTCTTGTTTTGCTGGTTCTGTTTTGCTGATTTTGTTGGTTCTTTGTTTACTGATCTTGCTGTGTTCCTGTTTTGCTAGTTCTATTTTGCTAATTTTGTTGGTTCTTTGTTTACTGATCTTGCTGTTTTCCTGTTTTGCTAGTTCTGTTTTGCTGATTTTGTTGGTTTTTTGTTTACTGATCTTGCTGGTTCTTTGTTTTGAGGAGCAAATTATCTTGAAAAATATACCATAATGAAATGAAACATTTCAGAATTCAAACATTGCACTGAATAGCTACCCAATGTTTATGCATTGAATAGATATCCAATGTTTAGAGCTATAAAGACATTTTGATGCTTGTGGCTTTCTTTAGTCTAAAAGATGGTGATGAGAAAAGAAGGCAGCAACCTCTTGCACTTTCTTTTTAATTGTCTTGAACTCATATGATGTTCAACTAGTGAAGGTTACATGGCATCCCAAAAGAGGCATTCATCGCAAAGTGGACTCGAGCCTTTAACGGACTTGTTCGTTAGTTTGTTGGTAGAAGAGGTAAAAAAGGAAATCGCACCTCTACTACTTTCAATAAAGCAGGGTGGAATAACATACGGATAGAATTCAACAAACGAGCAGAACTTCAATATACTGCAGTACAGTTGAAGAATAAGGTGAACAAATTGAAAAAGCAGTATGCTAGTTTCAAGAAGCTTCTTTCACAATCCGGATTTGGCTGGGACAATGTGAACAAAAAAGTTGTTGTTGATGATCCGAGCATATGGGAATGCCATATCAAGGTATGATTTAACTTTTGACCATTTTCATGGCACTATATATGTACACCAAATATGTTTAATTGCATTGCTGATATATGTCATCATTGTGAAAATTGCAGGATAATACTGATTGGGCGAAATTCAAGAAGGACAGGTTGCCTCAATATCCTGACTTGTGTATTGTATTTGGCGATACATATGCTACTGGGGACTATGCAGCAGGAAATGCCGAAGATTTGGTGATGTCAGATGAACTTAACATTAGTGGTGGTGATGATGCAGACAATGCACCAGAGGACTTTGGTGCACAGCATGTTAATGAGGAAGATGTTATGTCTGACAAAAGTCCTACTCCTGTTCATGACAAACATAGGATGGATAAAACTCCAAATACTAAGAGGAGAAGGAAGAGTCAATCATTTGGTGTTGCTAGCACCTGCAAAGCCTTGCAAGAGATGATAAAAAGTAGGGTTAATCAATGGTGAGTGGTTGTCAGCTCACAAGTGACATCACCACCTACAGACCCATTCTCCATATCTCGTGGTGATTGATACCCTACTTGCCATGCCTATGTTGGACCCGATCTCTATAGCAAAGCAAGTGGAGCGAGCCTGCGATAATGCCACGTGGAGGGAGGCTTTTATCAAAACCCCAACTGAATTGAGATATAGACTTCTCCAACGTCTTTAGTGGATGTTAGGAAATGTGTCATGGATTGCATGGAGTTTTATTAGACTATGTTTTTTTATGTTTTTGGTTGTTATTTTGTTGAGACTTTTGCATATGTGTTGTGGTTTGGATATGATGGATTGTGCTGAATTTATATATTTGGTTTGCCTTTTCACTCTATTACTTACGTTATTGGTTTCTATTATTATTATTATTATTATTTTACATATATCTATATTGATTTTCTTATATTTGTGTAATGGCATAGGTACTATGGAAGATGAATCAAATAGTGTGTCTAATGAAGAGGTAGTAGCAGTTGAATGGTATTTGGATGACTTTGATATTGACATAATAATAGCATGGTTAACTCTTGTTAATTTGGACATGTCTTTGCATACGAAAGAGCCTATTAGGGACAGTAAATTATCAGGAGCCGAATGGGTAAGGGAAATTGTTTATGGACATTCAGATAGGATATATGAAGCATTCAGGTTAGAGAGACATGTTTTTCTTAACCTATGTGATCTAATGAAGGCAAGAGGCTGGCTGAAAGATACTCGATACGTAAAGGTTGATGAACAAGTTGGGATTTTTATCTATGGTTGGTCATAAAAACTCAAATAGAGATTTATGTGAGAGATTTCAACGTTCGGGACAAACAATCGCAAGTTCTTCACTCCCATTAAAAGCGTTTCTCAAATTATCAAAATAGATTATCAAGTCGCCTTCTTTTGATATTGTTCCAGAGGAGATTCTTATCGATCCTAACCATGCACGTTACTTCAAGGTATGATTTAATATCAATTTTACATTGTTAAAATATATATAGTTGATAATATTGTCTAACGCTATAATTTCATAAAATCACAGGGCTGCGTTGGTGCTATTGATGGCACCCACATTAATGCATCCGTCCCTATATCAAAACAAATCCCATTTAGAGGCAGGAAAGGGACAACCACTCAAAATGTGATGTGTGCTTGTTCATTTGATATGAAATTCACTTTCGTATATGCTGGGTGGGAAGGATCTGCCAATGATTGTCGGGTTCTCTCAGCAGCACTCGAGACTCCTCGATTGCAATTTCCTCGACCACCACAAGGTATTTGTTTTGTCTATATTAAGTTATTTTCTTTATGATCGTATAGATATTGCATATCATAACAAATTTATGTATATATTCTTGTAGGAAATACTATGTAGTAGATTCTGGTTATGCATCACTTCCAGGATTTTTAACTCCATTTAAAGGTGAACGGTATCATTTGAATGAGTATAGGGGTAGAACGAGACGGCCCAGAACAGCAAAAGAATTGTTCAACCATAAGCATTCTTCATTGAGAAATGTTATCGAGAGGTCATTTGGGGCATTAAAAATCGCTTCCCCATTTTGAGACACATGCCTTCATTTTCAATTCGAAAGCAAGCATATATTGTAATCGCATGTTGTACTCTTCATAATTATATTCGCGACCAAGACAAGATGGACAGGAACTTTGCCCTTTATGGAGATCCGGATTATCCTCTTGGATCTACAGAAGACGAGGTTGTAGATGATGCATCACATGATGAGGCGGCTGAGATAAACATGATCAGGAAAGATATTGCAAATATGATGGCAAGGGATCACAATATGCAAGAAATTCCATGACTTTTTATTTCTGACTTTTGTGATGTGTTTTTTGTTTTTTGGTGAAAACTTTTGCGATGTGTTTGTAAACTATTATGAATACATTTCTATTAATAGTATTAAGGTCATCCAATTCTATCTCCATGAGCATAAATACCATTGAATGTATCATAAATATGGACAAATAGAAGAGAAGCAAATGGTAAGCTATTGTATAGTTGACACTTCAAGACCTACAAACCGAAGCTTGTATGCTAGTCAAGAAAGAAAAAAAGCAAAAGAGGAGAAGAAAAACACCTCTCTTTATCAAAATTAGCCAAACCTTATAACGACATCAAGGTAATTCGGAAGAAGCAAGGTAAAAATTAACATCAAGATGGAATGCATCGACGGTTCAAAATGCAAGAGACCGAGGTTTTTACTAAGTGTTTTAGGAGTATACTATGAACTAAATGCATAATGACAATAAAGCCACACCATGCATGCACCATTCCAACAGTTGAAAATTTCCAACCCCAACCCGACATCTATGTCAAGATTAGAAGAGACTAAAATCCTTAAGCCACGCATGCACTAGAATTACAATTTTTTTTTTTTTAAGAGTAAAAACTTAGTCCCAAGGAAATGAGCATAAATTAATTTGGCTGACAATATCACGTGTGCTTTTTTTGCAATATTTGCTATACCAAACATTAAAATTCGCAAAAAGAAAATATATTATTGAGAATTATAGTTCAAAACATTAGTTTGTGAATACATCCATCCCACAAAGCGCTACATAAATTCAATATGCTATAAAACATATGTAAAGATCCTCACACATAGATATAAAATAATAGCTCACGTTCCATTACAATACCACATATGTTACAAGCATATTCGACTACAATGCTTACACCTAATCAAATGTATTATTAATCTAGTAATATTTTGATCATGCCAACTTTTATGTAATATCTAATTTATTCATTTTTCTTATTTTTAATTTTTTTAAAATAAAATTTGGAATAGAAATTTTGTGCGATTACCAAACGCTGTTTTCTCGTTTTTTTCTATTCCGTAATAGAAATTTTGTACGTTATCAAACGGGTTTCTGTTATTTTTTTGTTCCGAAATAGAAATTTTGTACGCTTATCAAACGGGTTTTTTTACTTAGAAATTGTTCCCTAATAGAAATAGAAAAGAACCTCAAGCTTCTGAAAAAAAATTGTTCCCCAGCCAAGAAATGTTGTCATGCGCAGCCTAAATATCCAGCCCACCATCATTCCTAATAATCCACCAAATAATTATCCATTAAAAGCTTGGCCTTAAATATATTGCAAATCATGGATCAAATGGCTACAACATAATTTGATGGTACTTCCATCACCTATCCATGGCTCATAGCACATCTAGAGGTTGTCATGAAATTCTAGGATACTACATAGTAGCCTGGCCAGACCACCTCCGTCGCCTTTGCTGTAGCCTGAGCTCTCCCCTGTTGCCCGAGCATCGCCTCCTCATGACGACCCAACACTCCCTGCTGCTGTAGATCGCGACACCTGCAGCTTGTCGAAGCCTTCACCCTACAACACCACAGGACCAGAGCACCACTGGTCTCCCTCGTTGCTACACCTCCGCGAGCAGCCCGTAACGCCTTTGTTCCCCTTTGTTGGTCATCGCACGCCATGCCGCTTGCCGTCACCTCGGCACCACCGCCGGCGACGCCCCTCACCGTCATCACCGGCCAGCTCTTGCCGGAGCTCCGACATCGGCCACCCTCCATTCGACGCCGATCACCTTGCTACTGTCCTCCCCATAGGTAGTTTAGTTTTATTTATTTTATGTTATGTTATTTTATTGTGTTTTAAGTTTTGTCATTATTGCTTAAATTAGAACATGGTATGTTAATATTCATTTCATGAATCTTGTATTTGTGCAAAATTATTATAATTATTAATTTGATCCGTAAGACGCCGATCATTTTTTCATTTTTTTAGTTATGTTAATTTTTGGGAATTTTTGATGATATTTTAATTGTTAAATCATTATAATTATTAATTTGATTCGTAAGACTTCGGATTAGATTTTTAATTATTTTGAACTTTTGGTCGTGATGTTTATGGTTAGAGTAATCGTGAATTTGACTTATGAGACAACAAAGTTGTTTTTTCGATTATTTTAATTCTTTATTTGATGAATATATTGATTGTTTAGATATAATTGCTTGTCTTGGAAAAAAATTAAAAAACATAAATAAATAAATAAATAAATCAAATCTTGCATTAGTGTGTTGGTTTAGTAAATTAGGATCGCATTTTTAGGATTGCACTTTTAGATGATTTTTGGAATAAATTAGAATTGAATTTTTTTTTTAGAGAAGACTCTTAAATAATGTTTACACATTTGGATAATCTCATTTTTCTTATAAAAACTATTTTTTAAAGATAGGATAGGGTTTAAGTCAAATTAATCCCTAAAACATATTAGAAAATTATTCATTTTAGATAGTTTACTTAAGGTTTTTATTAATTCTGAATTTTAATAAGAAAAATACAAAAATATTAGGTGCATGTCAATTAGTTTGCATGTTAGGTTCATTTAATTAAAAATAGCTTGTTAGTAAAATTAGGTCATATAGTTTAAATGCATGATTCATGATAAAGTTCTAGTTAAAAGAAAAATCCAAAAAAATGCTTGTTTTAGTGTGTGAAATTCATTTGGTGCAATTTATTTTATTCAATGTTTAATAATAATTGAGTATCCATGTGATCACCCCATTGCATGATAGTAATTTAGGTTAAAATAAATTCAAGATGCCTCTAAAACCATTTTTGAAAATTAAAAAGAAATAATACCGAAATGTTATTAGAGAAATCTAGTGAAACCAAGTCCCTATACCCTTAGTCTCTGGTTTGTAGGAGTAAAATAATTCTCCTATTATTTTACTTAGGTGTCTAATCAACCTATCATAAACTGATTAGTGGCGACTCCTGGATAAAATCTATTTGCATGTTGAAAACTTGAACCTAAGTCGCGAATTGGTATGGGCTTGAGAGAACCCAAGTTAAGTTTAAAACTTAGTAGTCTATTAACCTAAACTTTAGGTAGTGTACCCGAAATTTAGGTTGCGACACAATGCTTGGAAAATTCTTGGAAACAAGCGCTTTAGTACATTCCTATCGACCATCACCGTCTCAAAGTCCTCATTTCAAATGGATTTGCATCATTAGAGAATCTGAATCTCGTGATATAAGTCATCAGATGAATCTCTTGATTCCATAGACAACAAAAAGCATCTCCCACGCCTCTTCATCTTGGGGGTTTTTGTCCAAAGGAAAAGGGATTTGTCCCATCGACATTGAGATATTAATGATTTTTTTACCATTGGCTGGGCTAGGATAGTGGAACAATAATCTCATTTAGTAAGAGATGTGCAAATATTGACTCGATATATTGTCGCGACCTACCCCTCGGGGGGAGGGGGGATGGAGTAGGTTTAGGGGTATTGCCTAAAGGATGGACTTAAAACCCATAATTAGGCACGAACTCTCCCAAGCCTATATCTCACGTGACATTGGGGTATTTTTAAGAATTTTGCAATAAGGAGTGGCCACTAGCCTATTGGGGTTGGCTAGAAATCAAACGAGGTATGGGAGTATACCTCACTTCCTACTTAACCAAAGAATCTAGGGTTGGGGGCTCCACACGGAGAAGTTGGGGAGGAAGAGTCATTTGGGCATTTCAACAAGCAGGCGCCGTGCATTGCGAATTTGGGGGGGTTTCGACTCAGCCAAGGCCCAAGCACCGATCACAAACCTCAAGGAGATGCACCAGAACATCAAAGATAGACGTGGAGGACAGGTGGTGGTCGGAGCTTGCTCGAAATGGTCGAGGGAGCTTCGGCCGGCTCAGTTCTAGACTACGTACACCAAGTGTTTAGCAAAATGCCTACATGGGTTTTGGAGAGGTTGCAGCGGCCGATGTTGGTAGGGATGGTTCACTAGTGGTGGCGGTGGCCTAGAGACACGTTGGTGGTGGTAAGGTGGCTCAATCTCCTCTTCTTCTCTCTTTCTTGGACCTCCCCCTTCTCTCAGTTCCTTCTTCGTTTCCTCCCTTTTCCTCGTCTCCTCCTTTTTCCCCCATTTCTCCTCCCTTTGGTGCCTTTTGCTTCTGCCCTCCAGCTTATCCTCTGCTGCTGCCCCTCCTTTTTTTTGTGCTGTTTTTCCTTTACTCTCTTTGCTGTCCGTCCCGTCCCCGCCGTTGTTGCTTTTGCTTTTTGCAGGTCTGGGCGTGAAGGATGGTTGGAGGAGGATGACCAGCCATGGTAGGCTGGGCTGGTGGGCCATGTGAGGGAGAAAAAGGCTAGGCTGGGCCTTGTGTGCGAGAGAGAGAGGAAAATAGGAGGGGTGGGTTGGACCAAGGCCAAATTTGGCCCAACCTGGCCCCTTGCGTCCCCCTTTTTTGTTTTGTTTTCTTTTGTTGTTGTTGTTTTTTTTTGTTTTTAATTATAAATAGGTATAAATAGCTGCCCCTCTTTTACTTACCCAAAAAAAAAAAAAATAGCTGCCCCTCTTTGAATGTAGCCTCGAAGAGGTTGCATTCAAAGACATAAGACATCTAAATTATTTTAGCGGGAGAGAGATCTCGGGTACATGGGCACATGCCGGGTCGACATAAAGGACTTAGAGCTATATGGAAGCGCGTCTTGTCAATAAGAGGAAGAAAGACCCCGGGCTGTAGAAGTATGCCGTGTCATCATAAGAAAGAGAGACTCCTAGCTACAGAAACACGTTGTGTCATAAGAAGAAGGAAATACCTCGAGCCACAAAAGCACGCCTCATAGGAAGAAAGAGAGACCCCGGGTTATAGAAGCACGTCGTGTCATAAGAAGAAAGAGAGACCCCGGGCCACAGAAGCATGCTTTATTATAAGAAGAAGGTAGACCCCGGGCTATAGAAGCATGCCGTGTCATAAGAAGAAAGAGAGATCCCGGGCTACAGAAGCACGCCGTGTTATAAGAAGAAGGCAGACCCCAGGCTACAGAAGCATGCTGTGTCATAAGAAGAAGGAAAGACCCCGGGTTATAGAAGCACGCCGTGTCATAAGAAGAAAGAAAGATCTCGGATTACAGAAGCACGCCATGTCATAGGAAGAAGGAAAGACCCCGGACTACAGAAGCACGCCGTGTCATAGGAAGAAAGAGAGACCTTGGGCTACATAAGCACGATGTGTCATAAGAAGAAGGAAAGACCCCGGGCTATAGAAGCATGCTGTGTTATAAGAAGAAGGAAAGATCCCAGGTTACAGAAGCACGCCGTGTCATAGGAAGAAAGAGAGACCTCAGGCTACAGAAACATGCCGTGTTATAGGAAGAAAGAGAGACACTGGGCTATAGAAGCACGCCGTGTCATAGAAAGAAAGAGAGACTTTGGGCTATAAAAGCACGCATTGTCATAAGAAGAAGGAAGACCCCGGGTTACAGAAACACGCCGTGTCATAAGAAAAAAGAGATGAAGCCTCACCGTGTAACAACGGGTTTCGACCAGGTTGGAAATTCGTGATTTAAGGAAAACCCATGAACCTTTTGAAAATCGCAATTTAAAGATAGACTCATGAATATTTTAAAAGCGTGATTTAAAGATAGATCCACCAACCGTGTAGTTTAAGGATAAACCTACCAACCGTGTGGTTTAAGGATAGACCCACAAACCTTGTAGTTTAAAGATATACCCATTAATCGTGTGGTTTAAGGATGATCCATGAACCTTGTGGTTTAAGGATAGACCCACTAATCGTTGGAGACGGCATGGTTTAAGGTTGACCATGAACTTTGTAAATGACATGGTTTAAGGCTAACCATGAACCTTTGGTTTTTTAGGGAAGCACCTATTAACCCCTTGAAAACTGCATGGCTTCACTAAGGAATCCTGTCAAACTCAACTTAAGCAAACATTATTAGGGACGTCAGCAAGAAATGTGTTGACACCTAATTTTTTGCCCAAATTATTGCATATAGATTAATTAATTAAAGAAAAAGAAAAAAGATTAAAAAAAAAGTTTAAAAAGAAAAAAAGTTGTGGCCAATGATCTAAATGTGACTAGCCAAGCCCATGAGGTCAGATTGGAATTAAAATAGCAAATTGGGGCAAAAATGCAATTTCCAAAAGTTGAGGGACCAATTCGCAAATTTTGCAAAATTTCACCCGAGCCCTTAAATCATCATCTTAGCCCCCAATTAAGTTGAAATTGAACTTGGGTCAGGTCTAATTAATCGAATCGGGCAAAAATGACCTAATTGCATTGAATTTGACATTTTCGGGCAAGAAAATGACCAACTTTGAAGGACTCTCTTGCAAAATTGGGTGGAGACAATTACGAAAAATGGTCAAGATCTTAAACTAATATACATGAGGTTGCTAATTGATCAGAAACTGCGGCCAAATTGATGGATTAAAGCACACAAGCTAGCTACCAAAACCGAGCCCACGGTTAGGTCTTAATTCGGAGCTGATAAGTAGGCATATTGGTGGCCCCACCATATCTCACTCAGCCGCCCATATAGCTCGATATTTGCACGTGATGGAAGACCATATATAGCAGTGCAAGTGGATGGAAGTTGGCCAAGGATAAGCTCCTGACAGCACCGGAAAATCGCAGCAAAACCTGCACACTCAACAGCTGCAAAAGTTAACAAATTGGCTAAGTCAGAAGAGTAGGTGAACCAGCTCAGTTGGCAGGCCTGGTAGGTGGACAAAAGGCTGACCAAAAATCCTCTAATTCGGGGGATAAGATCACGGAAGCAAGGTATTTCGAGGGATGAGAGAAAAGAGACGAGAGGGAGAGGAGAGAGCTCGGGAATCGATCCCAAAAGAAGCCCTCAGAAGCAACTCCAGAAAAAAGAAACCCAGAAATTCCAGACTGACCTGGAGAGAGAGAAAAGTGAGATTTTCACACATCTGTGGCCAAAATTAGCCAAAACCTTCAATTAGAGAGTGAAACATCATTCAAAGATATTTCCAACCATAGGTCGCACGTCCTAAATGGAGATCGGGAAGGCCTCCTAAAGCCCCCCGAAACAGTGCCCTCCTGGCGGGCCAAGAAAGTCCGAAAATTTTTCTAAGTGTTGAGACTAGTTGGTCACGAGTGAGGAAAGCCAGTGTTTTTGAGAAATTTGAAAGACAAATGAGGAAGATCTTGAATTTTAACCCAAACTAGAATACATATAGTTTGGCGGGGTGTCAATTTTTCCAACAAAATACATCTCGAAGTCTAATGTTAGAGGTCAACGAAAACCTTCGTTGTCAGTTCTTTTTTTTGCAGATCTCATTTCCAGTTGAAGAAGCCAACTTCCACGTGCTTCCAGAGGGCAATTTCTCGGTTTCCTTGGCCAAGAACCACTTGAAAGGGAAACTAGGAAGTAATTTAAGCATCATAGATGTACTTATTTTCGATTTTGAGCATGTTTTGATCATGAAAATCAAGAGGAAAACCAGCCCGGAAAACTGATTTCTGAGGCTGAAATTTTTCTTAAGTGTTTGAAATCTCTTCAAGAGTGTTGCATATGTGCTTCTTGGAGAGGTCGTTTTGATGTTGTTCGGTGGGTCATTCTCTATGATGTTTGTTGCATTTGAAAGCTAATGTTACCTACTTTCACTCGGATCAAGTAATGTTTCCTTTAGATCTCGTATGCGATGAGTGTTGGGGCTTGAATATGGGCATGCAACCTGTTTGCTTGACTTAGGTTCAAACCCAGATTTGCAAAATCAGATCAAACCCGCATATTTGATGACGATTTTAGCTTGGTTTTCGTGTGTTTTAAGCTGTGATTTCTATCTAATCTTACTCCTTGCATGTGGTAGTTTAACCTTGATGTTTTAGTTCCACATAATATTGGTCCTGCGTTGAGATAGAAGGCCGCAAACATGGCCCGATGAAGCTGGTTTGGGGTGATTTGATGCACGCCAAGTGTTCAACGAAATGCGCAAACCAAGTTTCGATCTTGAAACGGTCGATTTGAGCCCGGTTATTGTGATATTCATGTTCTGGGCAGTCCTAAATTAGTGTAAATCGGCATATATCGGTTTAGGGAATTAATTTTAAATAAAAATAAAAAAATAAAAATAAAAAATGAAAATTTCAAAAAAATTATAAAAATGATGGATGACATCAAATTAAGGAAAAAATGACATGTAGGAAATTTTTCTAATTTTAAAAGGTCATTTTCTTAATTTAATGATATTTTGGTATTTTATAACCATTTTTTGTAAATAATATATTTTGTGTAGATTAAAATTATTTAGAGTAATTTCATGCATCTAGAGTAATTTCATGCATATTTATATTTCCATTTTGCTCATGGGGATCCTGTCCCGGGGCGTGATAATAAGGCCATGTAATATTATTTGCCCGACTTGTATCGGGTTTATCTTTTCCGTGTTTATTTTCAAGTCATTTCAATTTCTTGAACGTTTACTTACGCGCCGCTTTTCATTATTTTGAGTGTAAATTTCTCTTCTAAATTATGTTGGGATTAGTCTAGATATTAAAAAAAAAAAAACTACAAAAACATTTGCATGGACACTTAGTGGTTTCATAAAGATTATAATTGGTAATCAAGATTGTATGGCCATTTAGATAAACAACCTTTCAAGTTAGTGGTACCGCAAGGGCGCTAATAGAAACATTAGTGTAAACAAGTCCCTGTTCCTAGAAATCTCTGGTTGCGTAGGAATCGAGACAACACTCCCGTGTCTCGATTGGTTTCTAGCCGACCCCAATAAGCTAGTGGCGACTCCTAGAATTACATAGGTTGTTAAGAACTAAAAAAAAATCCAACATCGCGTGAGTTATGGGTTTGGGAGAGCCCGCGCCTAATCTAAGGCCATTGGTCCACTTCTTTAGGCAAATACCCTTAAACCTTTCTTTATTTCCCTCGGACGGAAAAAAAGAGGTCGTGACAAGATGTATTGGTAATATTGCAGCATTAATTGAACAAGCTAATCAAGCTAAGTCCAATTGTTTTAAAAAAAAAAAAAAACATTTGATGTCATCAGCATCATGTGGCACAAAATCATCATCTTGCTTGGGGATGTATCATTAATCATCAAATTCTCTGGGAGTCAAGTTCTTATCAGAACGGTTATGACTTGTGAAAAAAGCTCATTAAGCATGCCAAACTAGAGCGTCTTAGTTAGAAATGATTTCTGACACTTTTGATAAAATAGCTGCTTGATCTCATCCATTTGCGTGGGAAGTAATTGATTGTTGAGGGTATCTCATAAAACCCATGTCAAAGGTTTTTATAAACATTCGTAATGAGCACAATTTGATCGATTAAAAAGGTCTTTTGAAAGGACTGCAATATATGTTTGGTCACAGGCTTACACAAAGTGATTATTGCTTCGAGGCCAATAAAGGAACATTTGTCGCTATCTTCATTGGGTTCACAAGTCGAGAACTTGGAAGACATGACAAGATTGAATTGTTTTCACTTCTTTAAGCGATAGCTTTTTTGTGGCATTCTCATTCCCAATTAGAAGAGACTTTGGAAGAGAGTTGTAATGTTAGCTCAGGAGAGGCTCGAAAGGCTTAAAATTTTCAAGAGGATTTTTAAAAGTCGGTGATCATCATGGCATCGTGACTAGGTCACTTGATCTTTCGAAATCATTTAACTTTTGAAACACAACACATCTCGAAAGTCTCTTAACTAATCATTTTTGCATGGGAGCTTTGCTCATTTCTCTAATTTCCTTTGCTCTTGCAATATTTTTTTATGCAAACACTTGGACTTTGATAATTTTTCTTTCACATAAGATGCAGCATTTCGGCTCTTTTTCTTGACGGGCATTGGCCTTACTTTTACCAGGCACACTGCTTTTTCATGCCCCTTAATTTTGTTGAACTTTTTGCTCTTTGAACTTTTGGAGCTCTTATGATTTTCGAGATACTTTTCATGTTTTCTCATAAATGTCAATTGTATATGGTCAATCCTTATGCCTTGCCTCAGTGAAGGGAGGTGATCACCGCTCTAGGTTAAAAAATGAACAATCAGGCCCAAATTGGTTAAAGCAACGGGTATCAATGTTTGGGTAGAGAAGGAAATGCTCTTCTTCACCTAGGGATAAGTCAAGCTCTGATGAAAACTCCTCTGAAGCTATCACCAGAAGATTGATGTAAGTGAAAGTAATAGAATCTTTTTCAATCTTTCACTCTACAACACGACCGTAACCTCCTATGTTGCCCCAATGTAGGGTCGTTCTCGACAAGGGTACTTTGAAGGATTATCTTTAT
The DNA here is from genome assembly GCA_014182575.1 of Eucalyptus decipiens. Classification (NCBI taxonomy): domain Eukaryota; kingdom Viridiplantae; phylum Streptophyta; class Magnoliopsida; order Myrtales; family Myrtaceae; genus Eucalyptus; species Eucalyptus decipiens. The sequence continues at coordinate 43,991,756 of CM024610.1, read as the reverse complement.
TCAGCCCAAAGGGATAGCAAGAGATTAGTGCAATACTTTGGATTGATGAAGGAAACGCCTTTATCAATTCGATCTTTGTGCTCAATGTGAATGAATAATTCGTCCTAAGAGAATGTCGCTTTTCACTCAACTCTCAAAAGTGTTTGAAGGACGTGTTTAGAAATGGCTTACCTTTCTTCATCCTAAGCACTTCTTATTTGGCATGGTTAACATTTCACATTTCATTTTACTGAGATCATCTGAGTAGATCAATCTCCATAGGGAAATTTGATTCAAAATGAATAACCCACAAAACGAAAAAACAATTTTAAGATAAAAAGGATGTTCAAAAAGTTTGTAGAATTTTTGTTTTCTTTTCTCAATTATTCATTTTTATGCTTGTCACTAGGAATGTGTCAAAGGTTCTTTTTTGTAATGGAAATTCTCTGTTTTTTTTTTCCATTTAATTTTGTTTAATTTTGAGAAGAAAGGTACTTACCTACGGCATGGTGACTCAATAACCCTATAAAGAATGTGAAAGAATATGTTAGTACAAAAATCTTTAGGGATTGAAATGTTGGAAACAATACATTATTACCTTTCACTCGGTTTTATCCTTTGAGTGCTAACATTTCTTGAATTCACCCTTGTTAATATTTAGTAACTCGACAATACTCTTCACTTACATTTGCCTTTAAGTGTTTGAGGTCTTCTTTGAAAGGAGAGGGATTGCTCATTGTTTCCACATTCGAGGATATTGTTCTTTAGATGCTTTGCCCATTTATTGCCTGCAAAGAAAAGATTGGACATGTTACTTCCTCACTCGATTGGGAATCATTTAGGAACTACACAACCCTTTGCGCCAAAATGGACAGTTGGGTCTTAGCATGACTCCTTGATGGAAGGTGCTATTTCTACGGTCAAGATGCAACATTTTCCCCCATTTATCACCTTGTAAAAAGAGGAGATGAGACGGGTTATCTCCATATTTAATTATGTTCAATTGAGGAACGATACATCATTTCTTGATGAATTTGACAATGTTGTTCCAGCACGCTTCATTGGTGGGGGAATGAGAGATTTTTCTCTAAATCAAACATTACTCTCTCACTCTTTATTTGACAAACATTTGTTCTGTTCAAATTTGTCCTGTACCAAAGAAAATGATATATCATTTTTTATGCTAAAGATAATCAAGTTTAGGAAAGAAATACATCCCTTTCCAAAGTCGGGATCAACATCCCAAGGTATCTCTTATGGAGGAAGGGATAATAATGTCCCACTGTTTCATTTGAATCTTTTTTTTGTTTAAGATGAACATGACTTAATAATGCTCTATTGCGTTTGTTGGAACATTACAACACTTGATACTCTTGATGTCTCTTCCAAGTAAAGAAACTTCCTAGAATAGAATGAGAATGAGAAAATGTCAAGGAGCATTGCGCATAACCTGCAAAAAAACGACAATGTCAGTATGAGAATGAGAAAATGATCTCTCAATAAGGTCGCTTCTTACAACAAAATCGAGGTGACGGTACATGTCCCGTAGTCCTTATTACGGGGTTTTAGTATTTCGCCAAGATTTTATTATAAGAGAAGACATCATTAAAAAAAAAATGATCCGCGGCCATCAATTGAACATCCACTCTTATTCTAAAAGTTTCATATGCAAAAGTGGCATTGATTTTCGAAAGATTGATTTGTGATTTTACTCATGGAAAAATGATGTGACTTTTATTTTGAGAAATCTACACAAAATATCATATGAATTTCAATCCCGTAATGTGAAAAAAAAAAAAGAATTTGATTGAAAATATGATCTCAATTTTTGTGCCCCAAAATATAATCTTGACTTGAAAGATTCTAAACAAAAAGTGGTTTTGAGCCCATAATTAAAAATTTAAACAAAGTTCTATGTTCAATGGGGCTAGATCAAATAGACTTGAAATTTATATTCAAGGCTTATTATCAAGAGTGCTTGCCAATTTTTATCATAAGCTTACAGCACTGAGGGTATTCAATTGATTTTCACAAATTTCAAGACGAAAATTCAATTAAAAAAAATGAATAAAAAGAAGAATGATACTTATAGTGGGGATGACTTTTCTCTCTCTCTCTCTCTCTGTTTTTTTTTTTTTTAATTACATAGACATGCACATGAGATGTGGTTCGATTTCTACTTTATACGGCTTAAAATGGAGCCATAGGATCATCGGACCAAACCAACAACATTGCGGCTAGGTCATGTTACCCATGACTCCCGCTTCATCAAAGAACTGACCTGTGTCGCATGGTTGCAGATTAGGGTGGGGACTTTTGACATTGTTGACACCTAAATTTTGGCGACCCATTTAGTCATTTATCGCCTTAAAATTAGGAATTAATTTTATTCCTGAAAAAAAATATTAATTGCATAACATATAGATTTATGTGCATTTATTTTTAATTTGCATATTTTTACAATTATTTATTGGACCGGTGGCGGATGGGCCGAATTAGTGGTTTTGGGTTTAAATTAGCAGGCCGGGCTAGGCCCACGAAAGGAGAAACTTAACCCAAGCCCATTGTTGTTGTTTAATTAATTATCTTGTGAAAAATTAAGATTTGATGCGATATTATGATGATTTTTTCGAAATTAAAAAATCGCGTTATAATCTTATCTTTATCAATAGATGAGAAAATCGGGGGAGAATATTTTGGAGATAAGGTTTTTGTGATTAAGAGGTTATAAGTAATATTCGTGAGATGAAAATATTAACAAAAAAAGATCATGCTTTGTTTCGCCTATAAAAGGATGCGTACGGAGATCAATCAAGGATGAGGGGGGTCGTCCGTCGGATCTTGGAGAGAAAAGTCAAAATCCACACAAAAGTTAAAAGAGAGAGAGAAGGAAGAGGGGTTTCGGTTCTTTAGGAGAGAAAGAGAAGAAAACGCTTGCGTAAAAGTCAAAAAAAAAGGAGAACAAGAGGAACGGGAACGAGAGAGAGAGAGAGAGAGAGAGAGAGGGGAAAAAGTAAAAAGTAAAAGGCGAGAGGTGAGGGGACGTTTCTTGTTCATCGTCTCCCTCACGCTCGCCGGCTCGCTTTGCCCTCCACCCGTAGCCACGAAGCCCGCCGTGCCCGAGCCCCGCTCCCGACAGCTCGCGCCGATCCAGCGTCCGCGCCCGCCACCGCCGGAAGCGCCTTGACGCCATCGCTCACCAGCCGCGCCGCATCGCTCAGCCGCACTTGGGTCGCCGACCCCCTTGGCCTCCGTCCCCGCACTCGCTCGGACCCGATCTACCGCTCCGGCCCACCGAAGCTCTATCGAGACCGGACTTGAGCCGAGATCCGCAACGCCGCTCTGCTCAGCTGTGCCGACCGCGACAATCAGGTGGCCTCGCAGCCTGCCACCACCTCGCCTTGGCCGCTCGTCGCCTCGCGTCCCCGCCGACGCTCCCCGCTACCCGCTGATCCGGCCACCGTTCGCCATAACCCAAACCCGCTGCAACGTCGGTTTTCCCCTTCGCCGGAGCCTGACGTCGTCGCGCCTCGGCTACCGCGGCTCCGCCTCTGCAGCAATCGACACCATCGCGCCTCTGCACCCGCGAGCTCGCCCGCCGCCGGTTCACCCTTGCCGGAGCTGCCCTGCCGGACCGACGCCAATTGCCGTAGGTGCCCTGCCACGAGCAATCCGTGCTTGGGAAGGGTAAAAGAAAACAGAAAAAACAAAAGAAAAAAGGAAAATCAATTAGGTAGTTTTTTTTTTACTTTATGTTATTTTCATTTATTTACTTTGTGTTTTAGTAGGATTATTCCCCGAATGAATGGTTGAGATTCCGACATGAAAAATCCTTCAAGCTAGGGGATTGACAAATCTGATTTTCGCGCCCGAAATCCGACTCGCAATCCTTTATAAAAATCGACAATCCAATCTCAAGCCCGAGATTTGATTCGCGATTTAATTTAAAATTGGCCAACCCGATCTCATGCGCGAGATATGGTTCGTCAATTTTTAGATATCAATCCTATCCTTGTTTGATTTGCTGTTGATTGAATCAATCTTATTTTCGTAAGTTAGGATTAGATTTGCTGTTTTAGGGTTAAAATTTGCAATCTTATTTCAAGTTTTAAATAAGAAAATCACAAAAAATGTTGAATTAAGATTAGGTTTTTTTGTTGAATTAAGATTAGGTTTGGCTATTATCTTTAAAATAAGAAAACCAAAAGAAAAAGCACATTCATTTAGGATGTTAGTTTTATTTGAATTGCATGTGGAAATTTTAATTTCAAAATTAATATAAAAACACAAAAAATCATCATGCATATATCATGTTGAATTAGGACATTCTTTGCACGTTAGGGTTGCATGTTTATCAATTATAGGTAGATAATCTCTCCTAGATAAATTGCATGTTTTGTTAGGAAAATAAAAAGCCCATGTCATATAGAATTAAGTCCATGAAATGCACGTCATTTAGTGATTATTATTAGGTTCATTTCTAATTAGAAATTGACCGTTATTAGACTAAGTCATTTAATAAATGTCGCATGACATATTAACTCGCATACTAAATTGTATGTTGCATGTCATTTAGTTAAAATAATTTTATATGTCATTGCATCGCATTGCATGTCATTAGAATTAGATCATTTAGATTGCATTTAATTATTGCATTTCTTCATGTCATATAGTTTAGGTCATGCTACCATGTCATATTAGATTATTAGCATGCATTGCATGATTTTCATTAAGAAAAACGAAAACAAAAATTCAAATTGCGTGTTAATTAGAAATCATATCTAGGGTAGCTGATGTGAATTCGATTTAACAATGCGTATGCTTTCGTTGCTTCTAGGTATGTTTTGCAATATTTAATTGCTTTCTTGAGTGTTAAATTGGTGGTATGCGCACATGTATGATCACCTTACATGTTAGGAAGTTAAATTAAAATCAACTCAATTGCCAAACATTTGTTTGAAAAATGAAATAAAAAGGTACCGAAAGGGCACTAGGATAGTCTGGTGTAACCAAGTCCCCGAACTCATGAATCTCTAGTTCGTAGGAGTAAAGTAAATCTCCCGTTACTTTACTAGGGTCTCTAATCGACCCACCAAAAATAGATTAGTGGCGACTCCTAATTAAAATTCAATTGCATGTTAACAATTCAAACCTAAGTCGCGAATTGGTATGGGCTTGGGAGAGCCCGAGTTAAGTCTAGGCTTAACAATCCATTAGCCAAACCCTAGGTGATCCGCCGCCCGAAAAATTGGTCGCGACAGCTTGGCGACTCCGCTGGGGACTTGGGTTAAAACTCTTAGTGGACTTAGGCCAATTTCTTTTTTTAAAAAAAAAAATGTTTTTGTTTGGCAGCGAGGATCCCAGGTACGTCCCTAAGATTTAAGGTGTTAAATGTTTTTGCAGATTGGGAGGTATAAGGAGAAGTGATTACTAACCCTTGCCTTGCAGGTTGGAGTTAGGGATGTATGGTTTATTTTATTTTTTGAAGTGTTGTCTGATTTAAATTGATGTGCATGCTTTGCATAAATCACTACACTTTGCACACACAACCTGCCGCTGGACCTAGGCCGCATAGGATCATTTAGGATGGTATTAAGATGGATACCACTCCGACCGCATGCTCGCGGTACGAGTCACCCATCTCAATCCCGGAGTTTCTTTCATGGTGTCAAGAGTACCAACCTCGGTCCGCATGCCCGCGACCCGGGTCGGCTCTTTGACCAAGCCGGAGTCATGAGGACCCGACATAGTCCACAAGCCCGTGGCTAGTCTGATCATCCTTGTGGCTTCACTTTGATAAGCCTTATATATTAGAAATCGAGCCACTTACCATGCGCATGTCTATGTGCTTGTCGTCGATTTTTCTTGGTAAAGTAAGTTTTCTATCCCTATACCATGCAATTTATTTTGTCATGCTTTTGGTCTGTCCATGACAATCTAGGATAGTCATTTGATCTAATTCCTTTCAAGAATGAAATGAGAAAATTGCCATGCAATGAATCATTTGGAAAAAAAAAAAAAAACTTTGGAGAATTTGTTTTCAAGTCATGTCTTGGAAATTTGATCTTACTAGGATGTCTATTTTTCTAGCTCTCTTTAGGAAATTCCCTCCTTGTAAGAGTTTTTCATGAAAAAAATGATGAGAAAAAGTTGATAGATCATTGTCATGGATTGATTCTTTATTTGCACCTCATACTTACATATTTTCATTCATTTGGATTAGGTGATAACGGATCCTTCACGCTCTCCCATTATCACTCAATCAAGAGCTAGAATGGCCGACCAAACTGAAATGCGTGATCGTATCTCCGCTATGGAAGACCAACTCCAACAGTTGCTCGCCTCTATACAATTCATGACAGCTCAAATCCAATCCCTCCAAACGGGATTTGACTCTTGCACCTCGCTCTCCTTGAGACAAAGTAGTCTTGAAGCGCCGAGTAAGACCCAAATGGGCAATGGTGACATGCCTGACCTGGAAGATGACCCACCGTTGGTCACTGCTGAACAACCTAAACCTGACAATGTCCTTAAGATGGGGCAAGGTGAAGTGGAAGTGATGGACACTCTAGGGCAGCCTAGTGGCAAGTTTGATTACCTAGTGAAGTATTCAGCTCCTCCCAGCTTTTATTTTGACTCTCGCAACATAGTTCCAAGTGGATGGGATGACATGGACGATCTGACGCCTCCAAAGATAGAGAGTGGATGGGATGACATGGACGATCTGACGCCTCCAAAGACAGAGAACTCTGATGATGCCCTGGAAGGAATCACAAGTCTGTTCGATGACCTCTTCATAGGAGCCAATGAAGAAGGACCTTCGGAAGGCATGGATGTTAGCTTGCAGGAGTAACTTGTTACTGTTGCACATTCCCCTACGCGGGAATTTTTATCTCTTTCTATGAATTTTTATCACTTTTTAGGATTGGCTTTCACATTTTAGGAATCATTTTCGATTTTTTCTCTTTTTAGGGGTTAGAAAATCACAATTTCCATTCCAATAATGTAATTCATTTGATTCTATTCAATGAAATTATAATTTTATTTCAAATTTTGAGGACATGGTGGAGTATATCAAACTAGTCCAATGACGATATCCAACCATGAAAAAGAAAAATATCATCCACGGAGAAATCCCGAGGGCTGGACTTTCTCATTTTTCCTCCCAAAAAAAAAAATTTCAAAAACAAAAGCATTTCGTTGTAAAAAAAAAAAAAAAAAAAAACATTTTCCCAAAACTTGTAGCAGATTAAACCTGTTTGTTTGTCTGACTCATTTGCGTTTTGTCTCAGAGCATAATTCTATAACTCGTTATGACAAGGGACATCGAGAATAGCGTATCAAGTTTCAATGATCATAAACTTGACTTGTGATCAACGAGTCTAAAGTGCACTTGCAATGAAAAAGATTTGGGGCAAGTAAAAGAGAACCATCACTCTCAAAGGGAAGATCCTAGGGGCAAGTTTGCTCCAAATTACAGCCTATATGTGGTAAGGAAGGTACTTTCAGGAGGTGCCATCCTAGCAGAAATGGATGATCATGAGTTTTCAAACTCTAGTAAATTTTGATGCTTTCAAGAAGTATTATTTATGATAGAATTTGTCATGTCATGTTTTGAGCTGCAAGCATTTCTATGATGAATAAATTGCCCTAGTGAATTGAATTGTTCAAATTTATTGCAAATCTTGCATTTTTCTTCCTTGATGAATTATGGGAGATAAATTGAATGTGTCAAATGGGATACCTTGGAATGATGAAATGCAAGCCTTATTCCATACACTGTTTCATACACTAACCCCTAGTGAGTTGTGTGGAAAAATTCCATGCCCACAAGGAAAAGGGTTATCTCGCAAAGGGTACGTTAATCAAGGTGATGAGAGGCAGTTTCTTCTACTACCCGAAACACTACAGGTAAATCCATTATTCAGCCCTTTGAGCCCACAAACATGAAGAGCTTTTTAAATTATCCCTGTCAAGAATTGTCTCATACTGGGACAAGATTTGAAATGAATGATAGGAATTTTCTTATTCGCAGTTGCATCAATCTTTGAGTATTGCTTTTACAGTGTGACTTGTACGATAATTTAAAGTGCCTTAGGACGGCGAAGAGCAGTTCTTTCTCTATCCTATACACTTTATCCATTGCATAGCCCCCTTGAGCCTATGAATTCATTTCATATTAAACCTAGTTGGTGATCATCCCCCACACTGGTGCAAGGCAGAGAAAAGAAAAAATTCAAGTGGCTTCGTCTAGAATGATAAAAAGGAAGCTGTGTGAATCCAAAGAAAATGAGTGCAAAAAATGGGGCATAAAAAAGCAGTGTGCCTGGTAAAAGCAAGGTCAATGCCCAAATAAAAAATCAAATACTTCATGAAGTGAGTCGTATCCCCCAACAAGGTGGTACCCAAAAAAAGAAAAAAAAAACTCAAATGTTGAGATGTTACAATCAGTGGAATTGTGATGTGAAGAAAATCTTCAACGATGGGGAGGAAAATTGTTGGAAATGTCAAGATGATCATCAACTTTAACCCCGTAAACACTTTTTGAGCCAAATGATCATTTCGTTTCTCAACCCATGAACCCAACCTACGTTACGTCCCTTACAAAGTCTCTTCAGATTATGGCACTTGAATTAATGTAAAAGTTCATATGTTTGGAAGCATCGCTTGAAGAAGTGCGAGTAAGATAATTTCTGCTTCATTTCTCATGTTTCTTGGCTTGTAAACCCCAAGATGATTGTGAAATATCACTCATTTTTCAATAGCCTCGACTCAAAGAGTCTCCTTTGCTAAGCCATTGACCAAGCCCGCATTACCCCTATTAAAGACCTCTCAGATTGGTAAGTTTGTACCACTTGCGAGATTACTCGGACCCTTGTTTGGCATGATGACAGTGAGATAGAGTGACTGTTAAAAATCTTGCATCAAAGGTCAGGATGAAATAACCATTTTAATCGGGGAGTGAAAAGTCCTTTCTGATCGAAAGATCTCTCATTTGACACATCCATGACACTCATGTATTCACATTGGAATATTCTTTTGAAATGTCTCTAATGGAAATTTGAGTGATGCAAATGTCATTATGCATGAACCCCAATTGAATTGATAAAAACTTCAGTAGATTTTGAAGTGTGCATTCCAGAATAGCCGTAATTGCTTATTTAATTGGTAAATGCATTTTTGCTCTAAATCGTGTCTCAAAGACCCAAGAGCTCTTGACATTCAGGCTCCTTTCAAGAAGAGAAACCATCACGAATATTCAAGGTGCATCCTTGATTTATTTCTATTGAGGGGTGAGAGACTTCCACAAGATATATGAATTCTAGAAGACATATCCCCAAGAATCAGAGATATCATCAGGTGAGTATATCTCTACCCATTATTGACGCTTGACTCGGTCAAGCTGTCTCTTTATATTGACCTGGAGTGCTTTCGTCGCCCAGAGTCCTTCTCATCGACCCGGTGTGCTTCAGTAGCCCGGTGTCCTTTATATTGACATGGCGTGCTTTTGTAGCCCAGAGTCCCTTTCATTGACCCGGCGTGCTTTTGTAGCCCGGTGTCCTTTATATTGACCTGGTGTGCTTTCGTAGCCCAGAGTTCCATTCATTGAATCGGCGTGCTTCCGTAGCCCGGAGTTCCTGACCTGGCGTGCTTTCGTAGCCCAAAGTCCCTCTTTATTGACTCGGCGTGCTTTCGTAGCCCGATGTCCATTTATACCAAATCGGCGTGCTTCCGTAGCCCGGATTTCTTTTATCGACCTGGCGTGCTTTTGTAGCCCAGAGTCCCTTTTAATCGACACTTGACTGAGTTGTCCCCCAAAGATTTTCCTCCAGAGCCAATCTGATTAAGGCGACCGAAGAACGGTTCGGGTCCTGGTCAGTTGATCTCTGTTGCAAGGCTGGGCGACCGAAGAATGGTTCGAGTCCTAGCCAAGCAAAATCCCCGTTTAGGTGACCGTAGAATAGAACGGGTCCTAGACAAAACTTATTTCCCTATTAAGGCAACCGTAGAATGGTACGGGTCCTGGAAGGTAAATCTCCGTTTAGGCGACCGTAGAATGGTACGGGTCCTAGACAAAACATTTTTGCCGTACTGGGCGACCGTAGAATGGTACGGGTCCTGGGAAAGCAGTTCCTTACAAAACATTTCTCTTTGTCTTGGCGGCCAGTAGAATGGCATGGTATGGGTCCTGAAAATCAGTTCCTTACAAAACATTTTTGTCTTGGGCGACCGTAGAATGGTACGGGTCCCGGGAAAGCGATTCCTTACAAAACCTTGCTGCCCTACTAGGCGACCGTAGAAAGGTACGGGTCCTAGGAAAGTAGCCTCTTCGTTACTATTTTAGGCGACCGTAGAAAGGTACGGGTCCTGAACATGTAACACCAACTATCTTGAATCACTCTACCTCCTCATTGAAGGTAAGATATTCCCGGGTAGGTTCCTTTACCATTTACATACAAATTGCATTCTGAAATTTTGACATCTCGGTCCGGATCCGGATGTCTCAATTCTCTTTGTTGAACATTTCACTCTGGATGTGAATGTTCTTCGATCTTCCTCGTTATACCTTAGTTTGGATCTAGGTATTTCGAGCTTCCAAAATCATGACATCTCTGTCTGGACCCGGATGTCTTGATTATTTTCGTTAGAGCATTTCACTTTGGATGTGAATGTTCTTCGATCTTCCTCGTTATACCTTAGTCTGGATCTAGGTATTTCGAGTCCCAAACTCTTGACATCTCAGTCTGGACCCAGATGTCTTGATTATTTTCGTTAGAGCATTTCACTTTGGATGTGAATGTTCTTCGATCTTCCTCGTTATACCTTAGTCTGGATCTAGGTATTTCGAGTCCCAAACTCTTGACATCTCAGTCTGGGCCCGGATGTCTTGATTATTTTCATTCAAACATTTCACTTTGGATGTGAATGTTTGTCAATCCTTCTCATTATATCTTAGTCTGGATCTAGGTATTTTGAGTTTTTCAAAGATCTTGACATCTCAGTCTGGATCTGGATGTCTCAATTTTTTCTGTTGAACATTTCACTTTGGATGTGAATGTTCTTACCTGTTACACTTTTCAAGGAACTTGAGTGAGAGTTGGGTACTTGTAGAGTAAACAGGGACTTATCATGTACCTCAAGATGCTCTACCGCACTGACTGGTAAGTAATTGTAGGTACGCTCTTTCCTTTCACATCATGCATTTGCATTAGCATTTACATGCATCATATGCGTTGCATTTTAAGAAATGGGATACATTTCTCGGCAAAAAAAAAAAAAAAAATTCAGTATATGTGCATGATCAAAATTTAGGTCTCAATTTGTCTTTGAAGGCAACCTCTACGAACTCACCTTCAAAGAGGGGCAGCTGTTGACACCTAAATTTTGGCGACCCATTTAGTCATTTATCGCCTTAAAATTAGGAATTAATTTTATTCCTGAAAAAAATATTAATTGCATAACATATAGATTTATGTGCATTTATTTTTAATTTGCATATTTTTACATTTATTTATTGGACCGGTGGCGGATGGGTCGAATTAGTGGTTTTGGGTTTAAATTAGCGGGCCGGGCTAGGCCCACGAAAGGAGAAACTTAACCCAAGCCCATCGTTGTTGTTTAATTAATTATCTTGTGAAAAATTAAGATTTGATGCGATATTATGATGATTTTTGGAAATTAAAAATCGCGTTATAATCTTATCTTTATCAATAGATGAGAAAATCGGGAGAATATTTTGGAGATAAGGTTTTTGTGATTAAGAGGTTATAAGTAACATTCGTGAGATGAAAATATTAACAAAAAAGATCATGCTTTGTTTCACCTATAAAAGGATGCGTATGGAGATCAATCAAGGATGAGGGGGTCGTCCGTCGGATCTTTGAGAGAAAAGTCAAAATCCACACAAAAGTTAAAAGAGAGAGAGAAGGAAGAGGGGTTTCGGTTCTTTGGGAGAGAAAGAGAAGAAAACGCTTGCAGAAAAGTCAAAAAAAAAAAGGAGAACAGAAGAGGAACGTGAGAGAGAGAGAGAGAGAGAGAGAGGGGAAAAAGTAAAAAGTAAAAGGCGAGAGGTGAGGGGACGTTCTGTTCATCGTCTCCCTCACGCTCGCCGGCTCTGCTTTGCCCTCCACCCGCAGCCACGAAGCCCGCCGTGCTCGAGCCCCGCTCCGACAGCTCGCGCGATCCGCGTTCGCGCCAGCCACCGCCGGAAGCACCTTGACGCCATCGCTCACCAGCCGCGCCGCATCGCTCGCCCGCACCTAATCCGTCGCCGACCCCTTGGCCTTCGTCCCCACACTCGCTCGGACCCCCGATCTACCGCTCCGGCCCACCGAAGCTCTGTCGAGACCGGACTTGAGCGAGATCTACCAACGCCGCCCCTGCTCGGCTGTGCCGACCGCGACAATCGGGTGCCCACGCAGCTGCCACCACCTCGCCTTGGCCGCTCGTCGGCCTCGCGTCCCCGCCGACGCTCCCTGCTACCCTCTGATCCGGCCACCGTTCGCCATAACCCAAACCCGATGCAACGTCGGTTTTCCCCTTCGCCAGAGCCTGACGTCGTCGCGCCTCGGCTACCGCGGCTCCGCCTGCAGCACGACGCCATCGCGCCTCCGCACCCGCGAGCTCGCCCGCCGCCGGTTCACCCTTGCCGGAGCCGCCCGCCGGACCGACACCGCTTCCGTAGGTGCCCCACAAGCAATCCGTGCTTGGGAAGGGTAAAGAAAACAGAAAAAACAAAAGAAAAAAGGAAAATCAGTTAGGTAGTTTTTTTTTTTATGTTATTTTCATTTATTTACTTTGTGTTTTTAGTAGGATTATTCCTGAATGAATGGTTGAGATTCCAACATGAAAAATCCTTCAAGCTAGGGATTGACATCCGATTTTCGAGCCCGAAATCCAACTCGCAATCCCTTATAAAAATCGACAATCCAATCTCAAGCCCGAGATTTGATTTGCGATTTAATTTAAAATTGGCCAACCCGATCTCATGCGAGATATGGTTCGTCAATTTTTAGATATCAATCCTATCCTTGTTTGATTTGCTCGTTGATTGAATCAATCTTATTTTCGTAAGTTAGGATTAGATTTGCTATTTTAGGGTTAAAATTTGCAATCTTATTTCAAGTTTTAAATAAGAAAATCACAAAAAATGTTGAATTAAGATTAGGTTTTTTTGTTGAATTAAGATTAGGTTTGGCTATTATCTTTAAAATAAGAAAACCAAAAGAAAAGCACATTCATTTAGGATGTTAGTTTTATTTGAAATGCATGTGGAAATTTTAATTTCAAAATTAATATAAAAACACAAAAAATCATCATGCATATATCATGTTGAATTAGGACATTCTTTGCACGTTAGGGTTGCATGTTTATCAATTATAGATAGATAATCTCTCCTAGATAAATTGCATGTTTTGTTAGGAAAATAAAAAGCCCATGTCATATAGAATTAAGTCCATGAAATGCACGTCATTTAGTGATTATTATTAGGTTCATTTCTAATTAGAAATTGACCGTTATTAGACTAAGTCATTTAATAAATGTCGCATGACATATTAACTCGCATACTAAATTGTATGTTGCATGTCATTTAGTTAAAATAATTTTATATGTCATTGCATCGCATTGCATGTCATTAGAATTAGATCATTTAGATTGCATTTAATTATTGCATTTCTTCATGTCATATAGTTTAGGTCATGCTACCATGTCATATTAGATTATTAGCATGCATCGCATGATTTTCATTAAGAAAAACGAAAACAAAAATTCAAATTGCGTGTTAATTAGAAATCATATCTAGGGTAGCTGATGTGAATTCTGATTTAACAATGCAGATGCTTTCGTTGCTTCTAGGTATGTTTTGCAATATTTAATTGCTTTCTTGAGTGTTAAATTGGTGGTATGCGCACATGTATGATCACCTTACATGTTAGGAAGTTAAATTAAAATCAACTCAATTGCCAAACATTTGTTTGAAAAATGAAATAAAAATGTACCGAAAGGGCACTAGGATAGTCTGGTGTAACCAAGTCCCCGAACTCATGAATCTCTAGTTCGTAGGAGTAAAGTAAATCTCCCGTTACTTTACTAGGGTCTCTAATCGACCCACCAAAAATAGATTAGTGGCGACTCCTAATTAAAATTCAATTGCATGTTAACAATTCAAACCTAAGTCGCGAATTGGTATGGGCTTGGGAGAGCCCGAGTTAAGTCTAGGCTTAACAATCCATTAGCCAAACCCTAGGTGATCCGCCGCCCGAAAAATTGGTCGCGACAGACATCAAGAAGGAAATTTCGGGGTTGAGATGGGTGACTCGTACTACATAGTTGTAGTCGAAGTAGTATCCACCTCAATATCATCATAGACGATCCTATGCGACCCAGGTCCGGCGGCAGGTAGTGTGTGCCATGGTGTAGTGCAATGCAGGGAACATATGCATGATAATTTATAAGCAAGCATCACTTCATACGTAAATAAATCATTCATTCATACATCCCTACAAAACATGGGTTAGCAATCACTTCCCATTATACCTCCCATTTTGCATAAACATTGGGGACGTATCTGATATCCTCACTGCCAAATATATATATTTAACAAGATCAATTCCGGCGTAAGTCCTCTAAAGTCTAAAACCAAGTCCTTAATGGAGTCGTCAAATTGTCACGACCTACCCTCGTGGGGGGAGGGAATGAGTTTAGGGGTATTGCCTAAAGAATGGACCTAAGACCCATGATTAGGCACGGACTCTCCCAAGCCCATAACTCTCGTGATATTGAGGTATTTTTAAGAATTTTGCAATAAAGAGTTACCACTAGCCTATTGGGGTCGGCTAAAAACCAAACAGGGCATGTGAGTATGCCTCGTTTCCTACGTAACTAGAGAATTTAAGGTCATGGACTTGATTACACTAATTGACCAATTAGTGCCCTTTCGATACCTAATTTTGTTCATTTTAAAAGAAAAGATTTTTGTTAGGCATTTTAGATTGATTTTATATCTATCCACTAACATATGAGGTGATCATGCAGGTGCGCAATTATTAAAATAATAATTATAGTTACCAATATCCTAATTGCAATAAAATTAAGCATATGCAATTAAATATAATAAAATATGTAAATTAAACATGCGATATAATCAAAATACGAGCAAATAAAGACCTAATTACATTGAGAAGGCAAGATATGTCAATTCCTAACCAAACCCTACATTTTTTAAATTTTGATTTTTTTTTAAAAATTAACTTTTTCTTTTTTACGTAAAAATATTTTATTTGTTTTTTTTTTTTTGGGCAAACTGGGTTGGGTCCGATTTGACCGAACTTGGGTTCGGCCCTCTTGGGGGTGGGCCAATCAGCTCGCTTGAATGGGCCTGGCCCCTTTTTGCAAACGAGAAAGGCCTTCCCCCCACAGGCCCACAGCTCAAGTTAGTTCTAGGTTGTTGGCCTACGGGAGAAAGGGGCCGAGCGAGCTAGAGAGATTTGGCCTAACTCAGCCCACAACCCCTGCCCCACGATTCTTCAATCACGGTAGGGGACGGCGACAACGAACGACAGGGGTGGCTCCTCCAGTTGGGGTCGCGATGGTGCCGCCTTGGTTAGGTGGGGCGTGGCCTAGCTTCCAGGCAAACAGCGACAGCCCTCCGATGGCCCAAAAGTCTAAGCCGGGCTCCACATGGAGGAGTTGGGGGAGGAAGA
Source organism: Eucalyptus decipiens (assembly GCA_014182575.1). NCBI lineage: Eukaryota > Viridiplantae > Streptophyta > Magnoliopsida > Myrtales > Myrtaceae > Eucalyptus > Eucalyptus decipiens. The sequence continues at coordinate 43,976,073 of CM024610.1, read as the reverse complement.
GTCATCCGGGCATTTCAGTGAGCAGGCGCCGTGCGCTGTAGATTTGGGGGGGTTTTGGCTCGGCCAAGGCCCGAGCACTAGTCACAAACCTCAGGGGGATATGCCAAAACATCAAAGATAGTCGTGGAGGACGAGTGGTGGCCAGAGCTTGCTCGAAATGGTCGGGGGAGCTTCAGCCGGCTCAGTACTAGACTACGCACACCAGGTGTTTAATGAAATGTCTACTTGGGTTCCGGAGAGGTTGTAGCGGCCGACGTCAGTTGGGATGGTTCACCAGAGGTGGCGATTGCCCGAAGACGCGTCTATGGCGATAAGGTGGCTTGATCTCTTCTTCTTCTCTCTTTCTCGATCCTCCCCCTTCTCTTGGTGCCTTCTTAGTTCCCTTCCTTTTCCTCCTTCTCTCCTCCTTTTTCCCCCGTTTCTCCTCCCTTTGGTGCCCTCTGCTTCTGCCCTCTGCCCTATCCTCTGCTGCTACCCCTCCTCTTTTCCTGTGCTGCTTTTCCTTTGCTCTCTGCTGCCTTGTCCATGCTGTTGTTGCTTTTGCTTTTTGCAGGTTTGGGCGCGAAGGATGACTGGAGGAGGACGACCAGCCGTGGTGGGCCGGGCTGGGTTGGGCCAAGGCCAAATTCGGCCCAACTCAGCCCCTCATGTCCCCCCCCCCCCCTTTTTGTTGTTGTTGTTGTTTTTATTTTTATTTTGTTAATAGGTGTCAACATATACGATTTATAAATGAATAATAAGAGTGTTAAGATTGAACGAAGTTTCACCGTAGAACCACACATCACAAAGCTGAAGGCTCCATTCTCTCACACTTCCCTTTACACTACTTAAAAACCATTACCTTCATATAACAAAAACTTGGATATTCCACATATTTGACATTGATGCAATAGAAAACGGTCATGTGTAAATTACTCATATAGGCCGATTGATATGTGACTTAATCATCTATGTTGGCTAATTAGAAATACAAGCTGATTGAAAATAGTTAAAAATATATATATATATATATATATATATATATTAATATAATAAAACAGTTAGACGTGTCTACTTAGAAACCATTACCTTTTGCATAGGCCAGAAGATGAAAAAAGAAACTCAACTATTCCACTTATCTAACATTGATTTCCTAAAAGATATAAGATGGATTAATCTATAATTATGTTATCATCCATGATCATCTCATATACACATCAGTAAAATTAAGATGTTGCGCATTAATTGTTACAATTTTTTTTTTTTTTTTGGTCAGTCCTACTCTATTCCTACTCTACACTCACTCACAGACTTGTGCCCTGCCTCTTGCAGGGCGTGGGAGTCGCAATCTACGCTCGAAACTTACGCGTCCCTACCCCCATCCCCCCCTGAGAAGGTGGGGATTTGAACCCCTCACCTCCCATTTCCATGTTGGAAGGGTGACCATTAGGGCGAACCCCCAGTAGTTATTAATTGTTACAATTTAATGTTTTAATAATTTAATCTTCAAATAGATCTTTTGTAATCTAATCAAATTAAATTAGTGAATGTATTCCCTGCTTTCCTTTCTCTTCCTAATTCTCATCTCCGTGCGTGAGAACGTATAAGAAAGTTCGACAAGCCAGCAAAAGAACAGCTGCACATTGATTTCGTGCACAAAGTCCATGCATAATTTGTTTACTCGTTTAAAACTATTCCCTCAATCGAATGAACACAAATAGGAACTCCAATGGAGACCACTCAAGTCGCTATCCTTTGATGCATTGCAGTGTTGAAAACTTTGGGAGCCCGATAAGTTAAGGTTCAACATTCTGATTGCGTTGGTGAAAGGCAACTTCTCTAGTTATATATTGTGATTTTCCTTTTGGGGATCATTGCACTTCTCGTCTCTATGCATGGATGCTTGCATCTTTCTAATTACCTATTAATTTTTTATGGATGTTTATGTCTTATTTTCTTCTTAAGGAAAGTATCAAAAAAGTCATAAACTTATTATATTTGTACCAATTTAATCAAAAACCTTTCAATTAGACTAATTTAGTGCTAAATCTTTTAATATTAGTATCAATTTAGTCCATCCGGCTACTTTTGGCTGATCAATGCTAATATGAACACTAACTATTGACCGAATGCTGATGTGGCAATTTTTAATTTTTTTTTTCCTTTTCTTTTCTCTTTCCTTCCCCATTGAATTTCCTTGAAGTGGCTGGTAACTGGTAAGCCACCGGTGAGGATCATGGCCCTCACCCGGCTTCGCCCAGGACTCTCTTCCTAGGCAATGTGGTCGCTCGGGCTATCAATTTTCACCCCGGGTCTTCCATTGTACACATGCTCTGATATCACTTGTAATATCCCTTTGAACGCTAAGTCCTGACAGTTTTGTTTCTCTGGATAGGCCATACTACTCCAAAAAAACGCGTATGTAGGGGACTTAAGTTTTATAAGCTAGGTCCTAGGTGATGTGGGACAAGAAAGTGACCCATTCCTTGCGCATGTCTGTGGACCGCCGCTCGGGCTGTCACACCGCTGGCAAAGGCGCCCTTGCCCTCGATTGACAAGGCCATGGTAGCCATCGCCAAGGCCTGGGCAAAGGCAATCCTGATCTAAAACAAAGCGGACTTCGCCTGCTAGCTTGCGCCGATTCAAAGGACGAAAGAGCAACCGCGGTCGGTGGAAAAACCAGAAGATCTGGGATTAGCGGACAGTCTCGGTCAATTTAGATTTCAAAAATGGAATGAGGAAGGAAACGAAAGGCGGCGCGCGAGCTCACCAGCTGCTCCCCGAAGAAGCTAAGCCGATCCCTCTCCCTCCTTGCTGACTCGGGCTAGAAGCAAAGGGTTCTTCGGCTTTCCTCCTCACTTTCAGCAAGCTCCAAAGTTGAAGGAGGCGATGGTGTTTTTCCTGTTTGAGGGAGTCGCGGGCGAGGCTGCCTTCGCTCACCACAAGGCCGAGGAGGGCTTCGAGGCGCTCCCCCAGTGGTCGCGAGCAAAGAAAGTCCAAGGAGAAAGAAGAAAAAAAGAAAAAAAAAGAAAAAAAGAAAAAGAAAAGAAAAAATTATAATGAATTCAAAAAAATAAAAAATAATTAAAAATGATGTAGGAAATTGAGTCTGTCTATCTTATAGTTTCTATTTGGTCTTGTGAAGAGCATGAAAGCCTTATTCTCCTCGCTATGCATGATTTGGAGCAGTCATTATTTTAATGGTAGACTAGCAACGTAGAATGCAACGCGTAGTTATTGAATTAGTGAAGTTATTTCCTTGCACTTGGGGATGTCTCTAGAAGGACTTTTGGGGGGCCAAAGTGAATTAGTTTTAAGAAAGCAAAGTACTTTCATAATTGCTAAATGTTAACTTCATATGTGGGGAAAAGTCATTCAGATGAAGAATCTAGATTTGCTTCCTCCTTATAAGAAGTCTCCCTCCCAAAGAGCTGCTTTTTATGAGTTGAATATTTAGAGAGATGCATTCCATTATAAAAATGACTCTGTGGAGTTGATGACATTTCTTGGATTTTGACTGACAGTAATATCCCCTTGGATTTTGACTTATGATCTTGCCGATGTCCATTCTTTTATCTGTTTTCTTTTCTGAAGGCCTTCTCAATGTGCATACTTATAATGTATTCAATGTCTTTTCTTTGTTGTCTTGTATTGGTTAGCCTTGTCAATGCCCATTCTTGTGATTTTTTCGCATTTGGATTGGCTGCTGATGACTCTTGCTGTTTGCCTTTTGGATAGTATTGATATCTAGTAACACTAACTTGCCTTATTGCAAAGAAGTCATCTATCTTGAAACAACTCTCTACTCAAGGTGCGAATTCACTTGAAACAAATGTGGAAGGCGAAGAGAATGTGAGATTTACTGTATTATCTCACTTACTGCTTTGACATCACTTGAATTGTGTTTCTGCTTTTAGCACTAGGAACTATCCTCCTGTTTGCTAGCTGCAACATCTCCTGCGTTATGTTTGAGATATCGGGTGAAACTTATTTTTCTTAATTTCTGCTAGTGCATCAGTGTGGAGAGCCAATATGATAATTTGGGTGAAGTTGCAGCTTTGTATCATTGATAATATACTGCTTCCTCTTCTAAATCTTCCAGAACGATGAAGTTCCAAATATTCTTTCCTGATTATATTACAGGGCTAGCCTCAGGACTAGACATTTACTTCTTTCTAGCATTTTTTTTTAACAGTGAAAGAGTGATTGGTATCAAGTTGATGTGACTTTGTATATCTTCCCATTGTTGCATTTGCACCTGCATCGTGCATTCTAATAATTTGTAACTGATGCTAGATACTGATGTGGTCTTCTTTTGATGGTCTTGACTTCAGAAGCATAAAAGCAAAAAAGAAGTTATGGATGAGATTATATTCAAGAGCAAGTTGTTCAAGGTGGGAACTTTTCTTGTTATCGTGTTGCTTCATTCTTGAGGCTGTATTGCACAACGTTTTGATTCTTCTCTATTCTAACCAGGCTCAAAAAGCAAAAGATAAGGAAGAGAACGAGCAATTAATGGAAGAACTTGACAAAAACCTTGCTTCCTTAGTGCAGTCTGAAGCTTTACTTTCTTTGACTGAGCCTGGCAAGATGAGTGCATTAAAGGCACTTGTCAACCAGAGTGTCCCAAAAGAGCCTCTGAATATTACTAAATTATCTGCCACAGAGAAAGCAGAGACTTTTGCTCAGGTAGAGTTCTATTATAATGATTTTTTTTCCCATATAATTATGGTTCTTAGATAATTTGAATCTTTTGTTGTGGTGGTCAGCTGCCAAAACAGTCTTTATCTACCTTTTTATTGGTTCCACTTTGTAGCTTATGCGTGTTGGCCACCTTTAACACTATCAGAATTTTTAATTTATCTTGAATTGTGGTCATTTGTCAGTGTCAGACTCTTAATTGGATCTGTTTATGACAGGACAAGCCTGATACTTATGACAAACTCGTAAAGGAAATGTCATTAGATATGCAAGCTCGGCCATCTGACCGAACAAAGACTCCGGAAGAGATTGCGCAGGAAGAAAGAGAACGACTTGAGCAACTTGAGGTATAAAGTGCAATGTTTTGTATCTATTTCTCTTTGATTTCCATCCAGCATTTTGCTGGAGTTCTGCAATCAAGTATTTGAGAAATCTATCATCTAGTTCTTATATGGACGGGAAACAGTGGATTAATAGTGGAAAAGATACTGTATCAGTGACGTTCAATGTCGTAGCTCACACTGTCCTAGCTGGTTTTAGATGTGCTGTTATTATCTTTGGAAATATTGTCTCTGTATGATGGAACAATTCAATTCGCACGAAATAGCTGTTCTCAACTATTTAATCTGGTTCAAGTTTATATCTTGTTCTATATTTGAAGAATATCATTTACTCAAACCATTGCATCACCCTATTATTTTGCGAGTTGTTAGCTAGCTTTCAGCAGTATGTAGGAGGAACAAGGCAACTGCAGGTGCTCTAATCATCTCAGCAGGATGCTTATGTTGTTTTCTTTGAAAATGCTTATAATGCCTGTGTGGGCTTGCTGTTTCACCTATGAACCCCCTCTCCAACAAGGACATGCTTATTAGGTTTTGGAAGTTGGATGTCCTCTATTAACTTAAAATCATCTAGAAGAGATTGAACCCTCCTTTCAAAATTGAATGCGATTTTTCACTTTATGATCTTCACTACATGCCAGGAAGAACATAAGAAAAGGATGCTTGCTACTGATGATAATAGTCATGAGGATGATGAAGATGATGAGAAACCATCTGGTAAGAAGATTAGATCCTTATCAGGCGATGACCTTGGTGATTCCTTCTCACTGGATGAAGAAACCCAGACTAAGAAGGGTTGGGTTGATGAGATTCTTGAAAGAGAGACTGCTGCTAACTATGAGGATGAAGATGAGGATTCTTCTGAGGAATTAGACAGTTCTGAAGATGATGATGGATCTGATGATGACAAAGATGATCATGAAAAGACATATGTTCTCAAAGACTGGGAGCAAAGTGATGATGAAAGACTTGATGCTGATCTTGAAGAAGAAGATGATGATGGAGAAGAAGAGGAAGATGAAGAAGAAGATCGCATTGATGCTGGTGAGAACAGTAAAGAACAAGTTGGGCGTGTAGACAATAAAACAACAAAGAATGTGTCTGTGCACAAAAATAAGAAGAACGTTGCCAATTTTTCTGAAGGGACAAGCATCCTTCCCTTTTTGATTGAAGCACCAACAAGCTTGGAAGAATTTAATGTTTTGTTGGAGAATCGTTCCAATTCTGATATTGTTTTATTAATTAGTCGAATTTGGGGTGGCAATGCAATAGCTCTTGCTGCAGAAAATCGAAAAAAGATGCAGGTATGAATCATTATCTGGCTATATTGTGCTTATAGTATAATTGTGTTTCTGACTGGACATTCTACTGTATGTAATCTTCTATTTTTTAACTGTTTACTTTAGCCAATTAACTATGCTTCAGTTGTGGTTTTCTCTGATTTGATAAGAGTTCTATCTGGCATAATTATTGTTAGTAAATGTTTGGTTAATATAATATTAAAACCTATACAATCAAACTGGGCATGTATTGCCTACATAAATTCAGGTTGTATTCCAGCATTGTATTGTTGAATATCTATTTGTTTATATATATATAGGCTGCACAACTATATATAGTTAATGTGAACATTTTAGGCAGGTTTTACAATTTTATTTAGAGTAACTTTGCCCTTTTTGCCAATGGTTTTTGGTGATCCATTTGGGGAGTAGCCAAACTCTGTGTTACTACCTTTGTAGATGATACCTATGGTCTGAGTACTCACTTCTTGTCTACACTGGTTGCAAGCATGTCAGAGGATAATCTGAGATGTATCTCATTTTTGCAGGTGCTTTACGGCATACTACTGCAGTATTTTGCTGTCTTAGCAAGTAAAAAACCATTGAATTTTCAGTTGTTAAATATGTTGGTCAAGCCATTAATAGAAATGAGCACAGAGATTCCATACTTCGCAGCAATTTGTGCTCGTCAAAGAATCCTATGAATTCGGACACAGTTCTGTGAGGTCATTAAGAACTCAGGTAAGCTGCAGGGCAAAATTATATGACAATTTTATTGCTAAATGAAAGTTTGGAAAAGGTTTGTGGAATGTGCTAGATGCTAATTGTCTGTTGTTTCCTTTTCACTGGATAGAGATCAGCAGTTGGCCATCTCTGAAGACATTGTTCCTTTTGCGGTTATGGTCGGTGATATTTCCATGCTCCGACTTTTGTCATGTTGTCATGACCCCAGCTGTCTAGTTAATATGTGAATATCTAATGCGTTGCCCTATTCTTTCAGGTCGGGATGTTGCTTTAGGATCTTTTCTATGCTCCATGCTTCTCTTGGTACGTTCTCAAAACACATCTCTAGTTCAAGTTGTTGCATATAGGATTTCTGTCTGCAATAGGTCACTAGTATATATTTTAGATTTTAGGTCAATAATGGCATGCAATGCATTGTAGTTCAATGTCACTAATGTGAGGGCCCATTCTTGCTTTTGTGCCTTGGACATGTTTGGGTGCTTGAACAAGTTCTTTTAAATACTCCTTGCTCCTCTGATTGTGGTTTAGTTGGTTAGTTTTTCCTCCTGTGTGAGTATATCCATCATTGTGTTGTGGAATTTCATCTTGTAGGTAGTGCCTTTATAATGCTTAGCATTTCTGTACAATCAGTTTATACTGGTACAGCTGTCCCACAAATTAAGATCAATCATAGTCGCTAAGTAGTTTCTTTTATTGATTTATACTTGCTACAATTGTGTAGGCAATGTATAACATCCATAATCCATAAATGTGTTTTTTCCATGTCCTATAGGTTGTTTAAAATGATTGGACATGATGCAAGTTAATTGGTTGCTAAGAATGCTTGACTGCTGGGTTTCTGCTTGAGCTAAATAGTTATTTTCTTCAGCAGTCTTAACATGGGGTTTTCAGTTTATTATTTTGCATTCACAACCTTGATTATATAGTGGTTGGTATTTTGAAGCTTCATTATTGGTTTTCAGATGTGCAGCTGCACTTAACTGATATCACTTGTCTTTATTGCAGGTAGCTAAACAATCTCAGAAGTTTTGTCCAGAGGCCATCATGTTTCTAAAAACTTTGCTTTCTGCAGCAACAGACAGGAAAATAGGACCGAAACAAAATTCTCAGGCATCTGTCATGGTTTTCCTTTCCATTTGTGAATCTGCCTGACAACTTGGGAATTTCAAGGAGACTGATAGGTTGCAATGGAATTGACTGGTATGCATGTGTGATTTTTTGTGACAGTTTGGCAATCTGACCAAATTTAGAGTGCAAAGGCCTCTACTGTCTATTTGTGAAGGTACAAGTGAATCTAGCCCTTTGAATTTTCTGAAAATAATCGACATGCCTGAGGAATCCCCTTTTTTCAGCTCTGATGGTTTCAGGTTAGGATGTCTTTGGTTTCTCTAATATCTCTTCTTTGCTCATTGTTCTTTTAAGTGCAGTATGGATGTCAGCTATTTGCAGTATTCAAATTGTCATCAGAAAAACTGAAACCTGCTCACAAGGATCTCATTGTTTATAAAATGTCATGTTCATCTGTATTTCTATGTTGAATCAAGTAATCTAGGTGGTAAGGTGGTGACGTGTGATTGAGACTATTGTATGGCCACTGTACCTACATATATTTTCTTCATTGAGAATTTCAGGATTTAAATCATCTTGTTTAAAAAATGAACTTGTTTATATGCAGGGCTAGCGTGCTGGCATCTGTGATTGAGACCCTTAGCGGCTTTGCCAGTAAATATGGGAAATTTTTCTTTTTACGATTATTCATTTCAAGGATGATTCATTTCATGAAAATCATCCTTGAAATGAATAATTCGACTTGATTTTAGAAACCCACTTACTTCCAAACTCGTGTCTAGTGCATGATTCAATTCTACAAGAACTCGCCTATACTACGTATCAAGGAGAGTGCTTGTACTCCGGATCTCATCAAGACATTCTCCATTTCTACTATTGTGTAGCCACAATAGTAGAAATGTGTGGCTTTGAATAAATAAAGAAAAGCAACAAAAGAGTTTGCATTAACAGTAAATGCTATACATGGATTAGGGTGTTTGCATTAACATTAAATGATCGTCCATCATGCACCCACCCTTCCAGTATGTCCTTCAACCAGAATCACACGGTTCTATGCTAAGGAGCAAACTATAGAGCAAACTATAGGAGGGGGCGATGCCTCTGGGTTGTACTCCTCACTTATTGTGGCTACACAATAGTAGAAATGGAGAATGTCTTGATGAGATCCGGAGTACAAGCACTCTCCTTGATACGTAGTATAGGCGAGTTCTTGTAGAATTGAATCATGCACTAGACACGAGTTTGGAAGTAAGTGGGTTTCTAAAATCAAGTCGAATTAAGATCAACTATGGCAAAGCAAAGTAATAGCTCATCTAGAAAGTAATCGTCAAAATAACTGATAATTTCTATTCAGCATCTCTGATACAATGATTATTAATTTCCCCTATATCAAGTGGGGTCTGTCATTAGAAGCAATTTATCGCATACATATATATTATTCTATGTTTTGAAGAAAAGGTTTTTCTATTTTTGATGGAATGAAAGTAAAATTCCTAATTCATCATAAAACTTTCATGAAAATCATCCTTGAAATGAATAATTTGTTGCTTGATTTCGACTTTTGCAATTGCTTATCTCGGGCTACTACTACTCTATGAAGTAGAGTTGCAGCCACTGTATCACGTAAGAGCTTACCGGCATTTAATAGATGATAACTACCAATATCTCACTTATGATATGGTTATTCTAGGAAAGAAAAGACATATATAACTAATTCAATTCGAATATGTTAGGGTGGGCTAAATAATTAGGCAAATCGACATGATCCTTTTCATTAAATAGACTAGACGATTGAGTTTAGCAGATAAATGTTGAAGAGTGAAACACTATCTATTTTGCATTCATTATGTCAAATAGGTTGACATGATTATAACACGAAAAGAATTAATATGCACACAATGGAACCTTATCATATCACATATACAAATGATAATCATTCTATTTCTAGAATCAATTTTTGGTAAGAAATAACTTTTTCTACTTTTATTCCTTAAATAAGTTTTCGAGCAAAAAATACTTGTTTAATAACAATATAAATTTTCTATTTCTGGATCAGAAATTTGTTTGATAATGACACAAAAGTTCTCTATCCCAAGTGGTTGACAGTTGGTAGTGGATGGCGGAGGACAACAGACGTCAGTGGTGGACGGTGGTGGGTCGACGATGAGAGGCGGTTGGTGGTGGCAAGTAGCGGAGGACTGCAAATGACAGTGGAGGATAGTGGATGGTGGCGGAGGATAGTGAACAACGGCGAGAGGTGGCTAGTAGTGGTGATTGGTGGTTGACGGCATGCAGATGGCAAGTAGACAGAGGGTGGTGAGCAGCAGCAATGGCACATGGCAGACGGTGAGTGGGCAGTTGGCTAGTAGCGAGGGTGAGCAATGAAAATAGTTATTATTTCTCATTTTTTTGTTTGAACAGCTCACTATGATCATAAATGAAACTCTACGATTATACCCTCTTGTCATTGTGTTGACAATGCAAGTTGAGCAGCAACTTGGGTTGGGAAAACTTTTTCTTCCCGCCACTATCCAGATCTTGGTAGGAAATCTCAAGCTTAACCTCGACCCTGAAATATGGGGAGAAGACGTGCTTCTCTTCAAACCGGGCTAGTTTGCGGAAGGCATTGCCAAAGCCACCAACAACAACCCAGCCGTGTTCATCCCCTTCAGCTTTGGGTCCCGAATCTGCATAGGAATGAACTTCGTGACGCATGAGGTGAAGAACGTTCTCTCAATGATTCTGCAGCTCTGCACTTTCAAATTGTCCACTGCGTATGTCCACTGTCCAGTTCAAATCCTCACAATTGGCTCGAAGCATTGTAGCTTGGTTCACCGGCATGAGAATAATGTCTTAAGTTGTAAGATGATGTACATATATGCCTTCATATCTCAATGCTTTGTGTTGTGCCTCTAGGATTCGTCGAACATTAAAAGGGGGCTGGGGTATGCTGATGACCAGCGGATCCTCCTTAATCAGCATGAGAATGTAGGGGTCTAGTACGTTCTTTATTTACTATACAGTACGATATCTATGCATACAGATGTGTGCCAACGTATATTTGCTGTTATATAGAATTTGTCGGGCTCCATCCCGACCTATGAAATTGTTTGGAGACGAGGACAAGAAACTAAGGAAGCAGGTGCACCATATAAAAGTGACTGGTCGATTGTTCCATTGATCTTCGCTTGTTTCTAATATGGTATGTGCCCCAATCCGTTGGAAAGAGATGAATTTTTTGTCGCCACAATTAAATTATTAGGCTGTAAGTGGTCAATCGCGAGGATCAATATTATGATAGGATTTGATTAATAAGATCATACACATGGGGAATTGTTATATCCTATCTTTTGTTTGGCAAAACATAGGATATCATCTTAACTTAGAGATCGTCACTAACCCTCTATTCGGGTCACCTTGAACTAGCCCAAATTAAGACATGCATATCTCATCATTTGGATGTCAAATTCGGATGAATGGGTTATTTTTGCAAGGGTCTTGATGAATATCATCCATTTGCACCATTCAATTAGGCTTGGGACGAAATTTGACTTTAAATCAAAATTGGTCCAATGTTGTTTAAAAAATTTAGTGGCTAAAAGGTAAGGGAAATTCTAAATAAAGCCTGAAGTGTTTTCATTTTTCAAATAAAAGCCTAAAGTAAACATTGTTTCAAATAATGGCATGAAATGTCATCATTTTCTCAAATAGAGGCCAAAAGTAGATCTTATTTCAAATTGGGGCTTGACTTTTCGACTGATCAAGGGCATTTTAGTCATTTACCTTTAAAAAAAAAACATTTCCTTTTTTTCCTTTCTTCTTAGCCAGTGGTTGATTGGCCACCGGCTATGCCTGGAAAGGGTTGGGTGAGGTTGCTCTCGCCCGATCTAATGAGAGCCACCTTGCTAACCATAGGCAAAGACAACCTTGCAACCATTGATGAGGTTGGTGCTCGCCCATGGCTAAGGAGGCAACCCTCACTTTGGAGGAGGTTGCCCTTTGCTAGATTTGGGTGAAGGTCACCTTGCCAGCAGTCGACGATGGAAGGCCTCACCGACCCTAAGTGAGGCCAACTTTCGCCAGATTTAGAAAGGGTGGCCTTGTTGGCTCTTACTAGCGCTTGCCGGAAGAAAAAATAAAATGAAAGAGAAATAAAATTTTAAAATTAAAATTGTATTTGGACAAAAATGCCCTTTGATTGGTCGGAATATTTAGTCGGCCAATGACTGATGAAGTTTGACACTTATTTGAAATAACTATGTTCACTTCATTTTCTTGTTTAATACAAGGTCCATTTGAAGCCATCATTTGAGAAAATGAGAATACTTTAGGCTCTTATTTGGAATTTTTCCAAAATCATAATGCCGTGGCCTACCTTTTCCATTAGGAAGGAAAAAAATATAGGCTTAGGGGTATCGTCTAAAAGGCAGGCCTATGACCTTCGATTAGGCTCAAGCTCTCTTAAGCCTATATACCACGCTATGTTGATATATTTACTTTTAGCTTCAAATTGACGCTATAAAGGTTTTTTAATAAAGTGTTGTCACTAACTTATTAAAACCGGTTAAAAACCAAATAAGGTATGGGAGTACATTTTACTTTCTACGCAACTAAATAATCTAGTGTCAGGGATCTAGTTACACTAATTAATTAACTAGCGTCCTTTCAACACCTAATCTTGGCAAGATGTTTGTCAGGCAATCTTAATTAATTTTAAACCCATTTACTAATATGTGAAGTGATTATGAGGATACACAATTATCAAAATTTCAATCAACAAACAGGAAAACATCGAATAAATTACGAGAGAAAACTAGAATCTAATGTTAAGAAATAAGGAATAATATCATTTCTAACTAAGCCAAAGGGAAAGCACAACTAACATTTCAAAGTGCGCAATCACATAATATTAGAAATAGAAATGCGTAAACGACGACTGAACATTTGTCTTTAAGAATACTCAAATGACATCTTCATTTCTTCAATTTTGAGTACAATTTCTTTCACATGGATTTTCGCACATTTTAAGAGAAAATTACTCGAAAACTAATTTTTAAGATTTTCATAACTTTTAGAAAAAAAGTATTAAATTTTTTTATTATTTTAATTTTTAATAAAAAAGTATTTTTAGTTTTTAATCCGAAAATGGGAGTCGGGCTGGGCCCATGGACGAGCAGGGGCTGCCGCTGCTCTGCCAACTGGGCCACGGACATCAAAGTCCTAAAGAAAGGAATGGGCTCAATAAAGTAAAACCCAATCTGGCCACTATGAGATCAAACCCAAAGCAACCAAAAATAGAACCAAACAAGCCCAATTAAGCCCAACACTCACTATCCTTGTAATAAAAATGAAGCCCGAATTCACCAAATTAACACTTCAAGCCCAAGACTCACTAAGTCAAAATGAGCCCAACGTGCACTACCCTCCCTCACCAATTTTCCGATCCCACGACTCGTCTTCCTCGAGCAAGCCCAGAACCATCGACGTCCAATAAACCCAGAACAACGAAACGTCGATTATCCTATATTAAATCAAGAATCACCAGATCCTCCAACGACCACCCCATCGGCTACCCGGAACATCTTCGTGAGCAATCTGCGAGCGACAGACCCGACTCAGACCAAACCGTGACAGACCCGACTCCACCATTGGTTGAAGTCGGTGCCACGGCGACGTCGGCCAACGCGACCGCGAACCAGCAGGACGGAGTTGTCCTTGGGCAAGCCGACTCCCAGCTCCCACAGACGTTAACCCTCCACAAACCTGTCACGGCACAAAACATAGGATGCACGCGAAGCAAATTAGACACAAGAAAAAGTTTGCGGATCTAGTGGAGGCATTTTCACAAACAGGTGACGTGCAACCCTGATAATGGAGTTTCCGACACAAACGAGGGTCAAACTCGCACAGGGGTTCTCGAAGGACGACACGCAAAGACTGATGACAACAGAGCGTGGGACCGACGGGACCGGTGATCGCGTGAACCATAATGAAAATTATGGTATAATATTTTTTATACTAGTACTAGTATATTAGTACTAGTCAAATTTGTTTATTGGGTGAACTTTTGTATTCATGAATCTTTTAAAGTATAAATAAGAGAAAATTTTAAATAAAGGTATGAAGTGCTTCCGTTTTCTCAAATAAGGATTTGAAGTGGTAAATTATTTTAAATAAGGATTTGAAGTAGCCAAATGGTTTTAAATAAGGGCTTCATGTAGAACTTATTTTAAATTAGAGATTGGAGTTGCCATATCAATTTAAAAAAGAAATGGTCTAACCTTTTATATTGAAAGGCATTTTCGTCTTTTAATTTATTTTTTTCCATTTATTTTTCTTTCTTTCTTCTTTTTCCCTCTTCCCTTTGTCGATCATGATTGAGGTCATTGGACTAGGCAAGGGCAACCATTGTCGACATCGGATTAGGGCAATCCTCGCTAGATCTGGTAAGGGCAACTCTCGCATGATGCCGGTGAGGGCGACCTCTCGTTGATGGCAATAGCCAGGGAGGGAAGAGGAAAACAGAAAAGAAGAAAAAGAAAAGATGAAGAAAAAATGACAAATTTTTTATTATCAAAATACATTTTCTCTAATGATCGGAATAGTCAAAGATCGGCCAAATGCTCTTATTTAAAATAATTTCACCACTTTATATCTTTATTTGAAACGATTTGCCACTTCGAACCTTTATTTAAAATAAAATTTATTTTGGGCTCTTATTCGAAAAAATGATAGCACTTTTGATTCTTATTTTGAAATTTTTAATAAATAATTAAAAATAAAGTTGAGTAATTTCCAAAAAATGTCTGTAAAAAAATAATCAGAAAAAATGCATGCTTAAGTTTTACGGTATGGTTGGGGGAACTAGAGCTAGGGCTTCGTCGTCTTCGTCGTCCCCCTAAAAATCGAGTCTTGCTTTGCTTGTTTTTCGCGCCGACTAATCATGGAGAGGGGGAGCCCGTCCGGCGTTTTCCCAGGAATTTGACCGTCGCCGCCACTCGAAATCGGCCGTCGCTGGACCCGTCATCCGGTTACCGATCGGTAATTGGAGAGAGAGAGAGAGGTCGGGAGAGGTGTGCCCAGCAGCGATGGCGGCTGAGAAGAAGGAGCTGAGGGTGTACAATTCGATGACATAGCAGAAGGAGGCGTTCCGGCCAGCGGCGGAAGGCAAGGTGGGCATTTATGTGTGCGGCGTCACGGCCTACGACTTCAGCCACCTCGGCCACGGCCACACCGCCGTCGCCTTTAACGTCCTCTACAGGTAAAGGTAACGACACCGGTCTCTCCGATCGCATGGGTCGTGCAATTGATTGGATTGGCAGCCGCCTCTTGCCATTTGGAGCTCGCCGGTTATTTCTCGTTTGCTAGTTTTGGAGTTTATTTAGTTTTGGGGTTCATTTCTGAACCCCGAGCATGCGACCGGCTATGCAATTTAATGAAAATTATTTTTAGGAGTTAAAAATTAATTCATAATTTTTTATGTAATTAAATCTTAAATAAAAAGTTAAAATTTAGATGATAACAATTTTCCATCACGTTAACCCAACAAATGATATTAGAAGTGATAATTGATTGATGACTCATTTTCAAACCTTATTAATATTTGGTGGACATCTTGAAGAAAGAACCTTTGATGTGACTTCTCGATGGGATAGTGAATGGGAGTGTCTTGGCTTCTTGCTGAACTTGGGTAGGTCAAGATGAGGAAGGTTGAATCTGAAGTTTTGAGTTATAATATTGTTAGTGTGGAAAGACTCTTGGATTAAGGAGGAGGTCAGCTTAACATATTATGTAAGAAGAGTTGATGATGTTAGAAGAAAGAAATATGTTAGAAGAGTTGATGATGTTAGAAGAAAGAAATCTCTCATCAAGATGTGGTTTATTATGAAGACAATTAAATATATCTCAATTGATCCATAGTTGCTTCAAATTTTTTTAATGAATTTGAGTCTAACAAATATATTGATGGCATTGTACCAGATTCTTTATTTGCGATGACTTCTATTACTAGTCTTAACAATTTTTTGGTATTTTCTTTGATTTGGCTTAATTTTTCATCCTACCAATCTTGGAAATAAATGGCCCACGTGGATATGATATCTACATGAACATTAGTACAATCAATGAATCATCTAGAAGAACAATCTTCTTCACAATTGATAATTTTTTCTATTCAGCATCTCTACTAAAAAGATGGTATTCACTTCCCCATATTTCCATGTATGTATGTATATGTATAATTCTATGTTTTCGGAACTTTAAAAAAGAAAGAAAGATTATTTAATGTTTGATGGAATGAAAGTAATTTCCCTGAGCCATTATAAGACTTCCTGAGCCATCATAAGACTTTCACGACACTAATCCATTGAATGAGTAACTTGTTTGCTTGATTTTGACTTTTGCAATTGCTTTTTCCCGGGCTACTACTAATCTATAAAGAGAAGTTGCGCTTGCTGCATGACGGAAGAGCTTACCATTTTTCATGCAATCCCAATCAGCTGAGACCGACATCCATCAAATAATTGTTTTTCATGGATAATCCTTCGTTTATCTTCAAGGGTTCGCTCCCTATTCCACGTCTCCCCTGAATCGTCAACGTCGAGAAGGTTGTCATTTTCCATCGTGTCTTGTCTCCATCGACAGGCGTTGTCTTCCATCTAGGACGTCATGTTGCCATCCATCCACCCCGAAGGATCCTGGTTGAATTATTTAACTCCACGCGCCCTAGAAAATCTCTGTCGGTCTTGGAAAATAATGGACATCAACATGGCCATTGTGTTGAGCTCTCTTTTGGTGTTTCTAATCAAAACTCTAGTACAAGTAATGGTGAAACCCACTCAGGATACAGTGGATAATGAATGAGCAGGGATCCAGAGGTCCTCCTTACAAGTTTGCCCATGGAAGCACCAACGAATCATTTAAGATGACTGTACGGACATACCCATGAATAATCTTTCTCATGGCATAGTCCTCGAGATTCAGCCTCAAATCCACACAATAATTAAGTTCTAAGCTTAGTCCTGATTTTGTGCTTTGATGGAACGAAAGTGACTTTCCTATGCCATCATAAGACTTCCACGATTTTGCTTGCTTGATCTCGACTTTCAAGATTGCATTTTCCCAGGCTACTATTGGTCTATAGAGAGAAGTTCCACCTACTACATGACGTAAGTGCTTACCATTTTTCATGCAATCCCAATCAGCTGACACCGATATCAATCAAATAATTGTTCTCATGGATTTTCTTTTTTTATTTTCAAGGGTGTTGATCAAGGCTCGGCCTCTCCCTATTCGACGTCTCCTTCCAAATCGTCAACGTCGAGAAGGTGGTCATTTTCCACCGTGTCTATCTCCATCATCGGCAATCGGTGTCTTCTATTTATGATGCAATGTTGCCATCCACCCCGTAGGATCATAGTTGAATTATTTAAGTGTGCACGCCCAAGAAAATCTATGTCAATCTAGGAAAATAATGGGGATCAGCACAGCGATCGTGTTGAGCTCTCTCTTTGTGTTTCTAATCTTATGGTCTCTCACCGAGCTGGCGCGCCAGCTATGGTGGAATCCGCTCAGAATACAGAGGATGATGGCCCGACAGGGAATCAAAGGCCCTCCCTATAGGTTCCTCCATGGGAGCACGAGGGAAACAATGAAGATGAGAATGGAAGCCAGAAGCACGCCGATGGACGATCTCTCTCATGACATACTCCCTAAGGTTCAGCCTCACATCGACTCTTGGATCAACACATACGGTAATTGAAAATATAAGCTTTTGTTATAAAATTGTGCTAACCACTCTTGGAACTTTGATCTGACTCTAGTTTGTTCATTATTGAGATTTTTGTGCAAACATTTTGCAGGGAGGAATTACATAAGTTGGTACGGGGCGCAAGCTCAATTGGTCATCACGGAGCCAGAGCTGATTAAGGAGGTGCTAATCAACAGAGACAAAACGTTTCCGAAAATAGGACCGAGGAGCTTCGGCAAGTATCTTTTCGGAGATGGGCTCGTGTCAACCATAGATGGGGTAAAGTGGGCGAAGAAGCGTAGACTCGCCAATCACACTTTCCACGGGGAAAGCCTCAAGGTAATTAGGTTTGGTGTATACTAAAATTCCTGTTATTTGTAACTATCAAATTTTAATTGCAAGTTTCTTGTGCCTATCAAATGGAAAGAGAATTTCATGCAATCTTTAGATTGGAGTTACGAATTGACGGGAACTAATTGAAGTGCAGAACATGGTTCCAGCGATGGTGGATAGTGCTCACGTGATGCTAGAGAAATGGAAGCAACAAGAAGGGGAAGAGATTGAGGTGTTTGAAGAATTTAAGTTGCTGACCTCCGAAGTGATTTCGAGGACAGCTTTCGGGAGTAGCTACGTTGAAGGGAGAAACATCTTTGAAATGTTGACAAACTTGGGTTTGTTAGTGTCCAGGAATGCTTTGCGCGTGAGGTTCCCAGGAATAAGGTATTCCTCTTCAACATTTTCCTGAGAAAGTTTTTCTTACTTTTAGGAAAAAAAGAAAAAGAAAAAAATAAGCTGTTTTAGCTTAGTCAAATAGACTATGCCAATCACGTTTTGAAAAGCCGAGGAAAAAACTTGCATGGATAATTGTTTGTGGATCATAGACAATCAAAATCATTGATTTATGTTGGATCCACGTATAAATCACGTGGACCTTCTATGATGACGAAATATGACTAACCCAATTCATGTCAACCAGATCCAAGCAATTTTGACCTCAAGTAGTAGTGAGACCCACATGAGATCTCACTAAAAGATGTAAAGTTAGTAAAAGTATGATGAATGGTTTCAAGCGGGAAGATAGTAATCGTGTGATCAAGCTTACAATTTTCGATTCTTCCCAATATTTGAACAAGTTAAGAGAATCATAACAATGTTATATGTACTGGCACAAACTTTTCCATCACATGAGTAAATATAGATAGCTAGTAAGGTCGAGATTTGAACACACATTTGTCAGAAAATCGATCTATACTTTAGAATCACAAACTAAGGCATTTGTTGTTGTATCCGGGCACAGTAAGATTTGGAAGACAGCGGATGAAATTGAAGCCGAGAAGCTCAAGAAAGGCATACACGTTGCAATCTTGGAGATCGCCAAGAAAAGAGAGAAGAAGGTGATGGCTGGGGAAGCAGATGACTATGGGAATGATTTCCTTGGGCAGCTTGTGAAGGCTTATCATGATAATGATGAGAGCAAGAAAATCACAGTCGACGATCTGGTGAACGAGTGCAAGACATTCTACTTCGCTGCACAAGAAACCACCACCGCAATGCTGACGTGGGTCATATTCCTCCTAGCAGTTCATTCTGATTGGCAGGAGGAAGCAAGGAATGAGGCTCTTGATGTATTTGGGAATGAAGACCCCGATTCCGATGGAATCGCAAAGTTAAGGACGGTATGAAAAATCCAACTGTTTTTTGTCTTGATTGATTTGGTAGACAAGGAATGATCCTCCTAACAACATATTGGTACGCCTGATTGCTTGAGTCCAAAACTAAAACTCATTGATACTCTATATTATTAGAATTATACCAGTTGCAACTCTGTTTGAGGAACACCCTTAGACTTAAACTCAAAGCTCAATCATTGATAACTAAAAAAACCGTTGATACAAGAAAAGAAAAGACAAGTGAGTCTATATGTGTAACTTGTCGACAATTTTTGCACTAACTTTCCAACTGTTGGATTTGTCTGAATTGACTTTTATATTTTACCCTTTAATTAAATAATTTAAATCTTGCACCTCAACATTTTGCCTTATTTAAACTCAAAACTCTTGGAACTTTCATGACACCCGAATTTTGACATGTATAATCATACATAATTTTTCACAATTTTAAACTTTGAACGATGTTTTAAAATTTCAAGGGAAAAGTTTAAAAAAAAAAATGTGAACAAACAGGTCTTTGTTGCATAGTTTACCAACGCTTTGAATATTTAACGTCTTATATAAAATTTCTAAAGGGATTTGGCAAGCAGTCCAATTATGGTTTGTAATTTCTAAAAAAGTTTGTAAATTTAATATGTTGGTAAGAAAGACAAATAGAAATTCATAACTCAATAGATAAATTGGTGAACTTTAAAAGAATTAAATAAATGTCGATAAGTAACTTAAATGAGATTTGGTAAATTAAAAATAATTGGTAATCTAACAGGCAAAGATTGGTGAGTTACAAAAATGTTTTTTAGAGAGATAAAAAAAATGGTAAACTCCAACAAAAATTCATAGATAAAAAAGAAAAAGAAAAAATCAAATAAACATAGTACTCAAATGAAATTTGGTAACTTGAAACTATTATGTTATACAATCAGAAAAAAAAAATGGTGAGTTACTCAAATAAATATTGATGAATGCATATAGAAGTTTGATATTTTTAGCATTCCCAAGAAAGACAAATATAAGCCAGTTGAAGATAAGAAACATTGATGATTTGCTAAACCGTGAAAATAAAAGTGTGAATAGTTACCAGTAAGTTCCAGTAACTTTCTGTACCAGTATTTTCTTTTCACGCTTAACAACTCTTTCATAAATTTACTGAGGACCGACAAGAATTTGTAGTTTTGGGGAAGAAACAATGAAATCGTCCTTCTTTCTAATTTTGAGTGGTACGTGTTGTCAACTAATGTCACCTTTCGCGTGCAGATCAGCATGATCATGAACGAAGCTCTACGATTATACCCTCCTGTAATAGGGTTCACTCGAAAAGTCGACCAGCAACTTAGGCTAAGGAAACTTGTACTGCCTCCTAATACTCAAGTCTTTATAGCAAATCTTAAGATTCACCACGACCCCGAAATTTGGGGAGAAGATGTGCACCTCTTCAGACCAGAGCGATTCTCAGAAGGCGTCTCTAAAGCCACCAACAACAACGCAGTGGTGTTCCTTCCCTTTGGCTTCGGGCCTCGAATGTGTGTGGGGATGAACTTTGCGATGAACGAGGCGAAAATTGTCCTTTCGATGATTCTGCAGCGCTACACTTTCATATTGTCTCCAGGGTACATCCATAGTCCAGTACAAATCCTCACGATTCGCCCGCAACACGGACTTCAAGTTATCCTTCATCCATTGTAGCTTGTTTATCAGCATATATGATCTAGTTAACGTTGGGGTTTCAGGGAAGAACCACGGAAGTTCATTTGATCTTAAAGATGTGTTTCGGGTTACGTCCAGGTGAAATAGGGTTGGTTTCATCCTTTTAATTTAATGGATTAGGCAAGTTGTGTTTTGACAACCTATATCGAGTTTCCTAAAAGAATAATTGTTTAGCATATCATGTTCGATTGAGCTATCTAACCATGTACTTTCATGTCGACAAGACATGAATATGAAAGCCATGGAAATGTCAATCAAGATCTCAATAGCTAGAATCAAGAACAAATATAATTGAGTAAAGATATTTGCATACTTAATTCGGAATTCATTGTTTTTGATGTGGAATAGCACCTTCTGTATCACGAGACTGCCTCTCACCTTTAAGGTTTGGTGTCACCTTTTTTTTTTTTTTTTTTTTTTTATCTTTCAAATAGTATATTAAAAAAAATAAAAAAATCAAAATCAAAATCAAAATTTTTAACTATTAATTTCCTTTAAAAAAAAAACAGAGTTGTGAGGTCCGGGTCGGGCTGGATCCGGCTTTGGCCCGACCCGGCCCCTTTTTCCTTTTATTTTCTCCCTGCATGGGCTTGGGCTCAAACCCTCCCCTTTCCTTTTTCTTTTTTTCTTTTCTTCTTTTCCCCCTGCACAGCCCAGCCCTCTTCTTCCCTCCGGCCCGGCCCACCCCGTTGTCTTCTCCCTCAACCGTTTTTTGCACGGGTAACCAGCCCAAGCGAGAAAGCAGCCGTTCGCTTGGGTAAATGGCGAAGCCGAAAACAGGGGCAGCGAAAGACAGAGGAGACAACATCATCTCGCTGGCAGGTCGGCGGGTTGGTTGGAGTCGATTCGGACGCATGCGGAGCCGATTCGCGGGCACGCGAGCGAAAGCAGAGAGACGAGAGATCTCGGGGGAAGAGGAGAAAAGAAAAACACGAGAGAGAGAGAGAGAGAGGAGACACGGGGGCAATCGGAAAAAAAGAGGAGAAAAGAAAAACACGAGATAGAGAGAGAGGAGACACGGGGCAATCGGAAAAAAGAAGGAAAAAGAAAAACACCTCGACGGACGGAGAGAGGAGGGGGTGAGGGCGAGAGAAATAGGGAGCAAAAGGAGGAGGAACTCACCGAGGCCACCGCCGTCAACGCGTCTCCCGACCGCTGCAACTGCCACCGACGCATCTCCGGGCCGCCATCGCCACCGCCACCACCGCGAATGCGTCTTCCAAGCTGCCATTCCCGTCGAACTCAGGTTGGCATTTCATCGAACACTTGGTGCACATTTTGAGTTTGAGTTGGCCGGAGTTCCTTCCGTCCATTTCGGGCGAGCTCCGGCCTCCGTAGGACCCCCCCTTAGGTTCCTGTTTGTTGTTAGTTATTTTCTGGTCACTACCACTGCCGCCTCGAAGCCCCATTAGGTCAGAAGTTGCTTGCGTTGTTATGCCCATCACCTGTTCGACGTAATGCTCGAACGGGCTCTCCCTTCACGTTTCCTCTGTGTAGAGTCCGGCTAGTCTTTTAGTCATTGATTTGCTGCCGTCGTCCCGCCGGAAAGCGGACCGCATCCTTCCGAGGCGAGGCGGCACCGTCGCGACCCCAATCGGATCGCCGACCCCTCCCCCCCGTCTTCCCCACCGTCGCAGCTCCCTGGTCGCGACGAGCGATCGCCCGCCGACCGGGAGCGCATGCCAAGCCGGACCGGAGTCCGCGACCCGGCCCGCTCGGTCTCTCTTGGCCTTTGCAAGCCCACCGCCGGAATCGACCGAGGGGGCCGTGGGCTGCGAGTAATTTAAAAAAAAAAAAAAAGGACTTGGGCCCTCCAGATCGGGCCCAAGTTCGGTCTGCCCTCAAGCAGGCCAGGTCGGGCAGACCCGACCCGTCTTGCTCGGGTTGAGACCGGGTCGGGTCAGACTCGACCCGGTCCGGTCTAAAAAAAAAAAAAATTAAACAAAAGAAAACAATTTCGAATTTTTTTTTAAAAATTAATAAAATTAATAAAAAATTTTAAAAAAATTTAAAAATTTTGAAAAATTAATTAAAAAAAAAGTAATTAATTTTAAAAAAATTAATTTTAAAAAAATTCGAAAATTAAAAAATGATGGGGTTTGGTTAGGAATTGTTATGCTTTGCATTTTAGTATAATTAAGCCTTTTAGTTGCTTGTGTTTTGATTATATGTTGCATGTTTAATTTGCGTATCTAATTATGTTTAATTGCACGTATTTAATTCAACTGCAATTAGGATCTTGATAGCTATGATTGTTATTTCAATGTTTGTGCATCTGCATGATCACTTCATATGTTAGTGGATAGGTATAAAATCAATCCAAGCTGCTTGCCAAAAATTCATTTTGTTAAAATGAACAAGATTAGGTACCGAAAGGGCATTAATTGATCAATTAATGTAATCAAGTTACCGACCCTAGATTCTCTGGCTGCGTAGGAAGTGAGGTACACTTCTATACCTCACTTGGTTTCTAGCTGACCCCAATAGGCTAGTGGCGACTCCTTTTGTGTAAAAATTCTAAAGAATATCCCAATGTCACGCGGGGTATGGGCTTGGGAGAGCCTGCGCCTGATCATGGGCCTTAGGCCCATCCTTTAGGCAATACCCCTAAACCTGTTCCCTCCCCCCGAGGGTAGGTCGCGACAGCTTGGTGACTCCGCTGGGGAATTGGTTTTGAACCTTAGAGGACTTAGGTCAAAATTAATCTTGTTCAGAAAAAATATTTTTGTTTGGCAGCAAGGATTCCAGGTATGTCTCTAACATTAAAGATGTTAAATGTTTTTGTAGAATGGGAGGTATAAGGGGAAGTGTTTGCTCACCTTTGTCTTGTAGGGAGGTGAAGGAATGTATGGTTTATTATTCATGTATGAAGTGTTGATTGCTTATGAATTGTCATGCCTGCATCTCCTACATTGCACTACACTTTAGCACACACAACCTGCCGCCGGACCTGGGCCGCATAGGATTACTTAGGATGGTGTTGAGGTGGATACCACTCCGACTACAAGCATGTAGTACGAGTCGCCCATCTCAACCCCGAAATTTCTTTCTTGATGTTAGAGGTCCCCACCTTGGTCTGCGAACATGCGACACGGGTCGGTCCTTTGATGAAGCCGGAGTCATGGGTAACACGACCTAGCCACGAGCATGTTGGTTCAATCCTGTGATCCCATGGCTTCATTTTGGGCCATCTAGAGTAGAAATTGAACCACTGTCCATGCGCATGTTTATGACCCTTACATCGCTGCTCAATGAGTAGGGTAAGTTTTTCTTGAATTCTTTTCATCGCAATTTACTTATTTGCTTTCATTTTTAGCCGGTCCACTACAAATTAGGTTGATCACACGATGGGGGTATCCGACCTTCGCATCATCCCTGTCCCGAAAGCCGAGATTCGCGAGTGGTGGGAGAGATTAGATCCAACTGGCCGTGATTGGGTGCGATCATATGTTGGACGTTTACTTCCCCTATTGGAGATAGAAACTCATTCTGGTGTTGTGCAAGCGTTAGCACATTTTTGGTGCCCCACAGCTTGCACGTTCGTACTCGGTGATCACGAGCTCACTCCAACCTTGGAGGAATACAGTATTGCCATTGGAAAGCCCTTAGCGTCGAAGTTGGTTAGCCCACCTGTAGGAATTGAACATGCATCGACCTTATCTGATTTCCTTAAAATAAAAGAAGATGATGTGAGAAAAGTTTTGAAAGCCAATCGCAAAACTTGCCCATTTTCATTTCTAAATGAGCTTTTTCAAAATGCCCATCTTTCCAAAAGAATAAGATATTCCTACTAGCTTTCTTTGGGTTTGTGATATTCCCACATTGTAGAAATGCTATTACCCCTTCCATAGCGTGGGTAGTTCGTGAAGTATGTATGGGAAAGGGTTTTGTTAATGCTATCTTGATTGAAACTTTTCTTTCTCTTACTCGTTTTAAAGAAAATAAAGACAAAGTTTTTCATGCTCCTCCTACACTCTTGCAAATTTGGTTTTTCTCTCACATTAAGGGGTTCGGTAGCTTGATGACTGTGAGCGACATTTCTGACTCTAGTCACCCTATCCTAAAGTTTAGAGATAGGAAAAAGTTCGCCCCTGATTATCATTATTCTGAATGGCTAGTTTTCATGACCAACCCCGGGCCTGAGGATTTCCAATGGCATGCCAAATGGCTCCGAGTTCGAGAAGCACGGTTTGTGTGTGGGCTTACTGGACCTATTCCTTTGCTGGGAATCACTGGAGTCACCGAATATTACCCGACTCGAGTCACCCGTCAGTTTCAAGAGATTCAACAGCTTCCGTCGGCGATCAAGGAGGACCCGCTCAAGATAGACTTCCCTGACGAATGCCAAGACCACGAAGACTCCGTCGCGTTGGTCAAGTCGATGTGGGATATGTGCCACCCTCGGAAGTTGATATGGCCTGAAGAAGAGTTGGAGGGGCAAGAGAAGACCTATTATGTCTCGAAGGAGTACATCCGACACAAGATTCCAGAGAGCCTCCGCCCGAAGATTCATGAAGTGCCATTGAAGATCACCCATCGAGCCGAGATCAAGCGCCTCAAGAGAGAGCTCGAGGAAGCTGAGGAGCGTGCTTCGAAGTTAACTCGAGTTAGTGGAGCTGCCACAAGCGGAAGCCGTCCTCATCAATTAGATTGAGTCGAGCACAATATATAGTTAGGAGAATGTCTTTTCGTCTTTGAAATAGCTTTGTTGTTTAAGGGTTTTCTTTTGCATTTTTTCTTGTATTATGTAGCAACCTGGCTTTTAATGAAACGGGCAAATTGGGGCGATTAGATCTTTGTCGTGGGCTGACCGCCTAATTATTACTTGTATTTATATATGCTTATCTACCTTTATTTCAGGTACTAACGGATCGATTGTCTTCTACTGATTGTTGACACGGCCAAGCGGAGATCCCCTATTCGCACGCGCGCAAAAGTCAGAATGGAGAACGATGACACCAACGTGCGCATGGCCAAGATGGAGGACCAGTTGGCCCAACTCACCGCAATGATGCTTGAAATAAGCCAGAAGCTTAAGGAGCCCCCTGCTGTAGCTATCACTGGAACATCCACTCCTACGTTATCTGGACATGCTTCCCCGTCGACGGGAGGCACGCACGTTGCTGATCTCCCCGGGAAAGAAATTGCCGGAGAAGCTCATTCTGTCACGCCAATCATCGTCAATTTGGATCCTCCTCCAAAGGAAAATCCAACACCCCGCCTAAGTGATGAGAGTGAAAAACGTTTGGCAAAGATGGAAGAGCGACTATGTGTCTTGCAAGGTTACGAGTTGAAAGGAGCTGATAGGCTATCTCCATACACCAAGAAGAGCTTTCCTGAGAATTTCCAAGAGCCTGAATTCACAAGAAAGTATGATGGAATGGGATGCCCAAGGACCCACCTTAGGTTTTACATGAGAAAAATGGCTCGCTACGCTGACAACGTGCCATTCCTCATACATACATTCCAAGATAGTTTGGAAGGCATTGCCCTAACGTGGTTCATTGCACTAGACATTGAAGAATTCACTAGTTGGGACGACTTAACCAATGAGTTCTTGCAGCAATATCGGTTTAACACCGAGCTTGCCCCCACGAGGGAAGAGTTAACTCGTGTTGAAAAGAAGATGAATGAGTCATTCAAGGCCTTCGCGCAAAGGTGGAGGACCATGGCCTCACAAGTGAAGCCGACTTTGAATGAGAGGGAGATGAAGCAGCTGTTCCTCAAAACATTGCCTTCTGAATACTTCCAAGGGTTAGTGTTCTCGGGTTGCCAAACATTTTCACAGCTAGTTGAGGTAGGTGAAGGAGTTGAATGGGCAATGGTTGAGGGAAAGATTTCAACCGGAGGCACGAAGAAATTCCTAGCAAGAAAAGATAAGGAGGCTGCAATTGAAGTAGCACTTGTGCAAGAGCCACATTTCTCTCGGCCAGCCACAACGCCCGTGCACAAGCCTACGATGGTTCCGGGTAGTTATTACAAGCATACGACAATGGCAAGAGGCCCTTTCGAAAGGGGTTTTCTCCACTACCACGCCCGCTGTCAAAGTTATTACCCCATGCTTCTTGAAAAGAGGATGGTGGCAAAGGAGGTGCCTAGAGATAACCCCCCGAGGTCCGCCGGGTTTGATATGACCAAGACCTGTGAATACCACATGGGAGAAAGTGGGCATGATGTAGATAATTGTCACATGCTGAGATACAAAGTTCAACAGCTTCTAGACAAGAACATTTTGACTTTCAGGGAAGCTCAGCCAAACGTGCAACAGAACCCTCTACCAAATCATGTAGGGGGAGTGAACTCAATTTCCGAGGACACACGGGCGAGTTAGCAACCTCTAGTATTGGATGCTTTCAAGTTGTATGAATCCCTAGTGCTAGCGGGATACTATGAAGGCCAGGAGGATGTGACCCTAGAAGAGAAATTGAACCGCGTTCGTAGGATGGTAACCATGGGAGTAATCAGACACGGAGAGGAGGAAGAGAAGGCCGTATCCGTGACAATGCCATCGTCATTCCGCTCATCTTTCTGCAACTTTACTGGTATGTCTCGGGCGAGGAAGGTTATGCGTGGAATTTCGAAGACCCCGACTTTGTACGAGGAATGAGTGATAGCTATGATAACCCCGATGGTGGTTGAACTGTCCGATGAGGAGCTTGCCGGCGATATCGAGCTGGAAATTGCTGAACCCACATTGATCGACCTTATGGTCGAAGAGATGTCGACAATCGAAGTCACGGGAGGAAACACAATGCCGGTCACGATTGAATTGCCTCCTTAGGAGGAAGATGGAATGATAATGCTGGAGTATCCTCCCAAATTCGATCCCAAAGCTGTACCTTGGGATTACGAAAGAAATGAGGTAGATACTGTCACGCGATCGGGCCGCTGTTACGCACCTGATAAGGGAATAGAAAAGAAGGCTGTGACCGAGGAAGAGGCAAAGCAATTTTTGGCTGTAGTAAAGTCTAGTGAGTTCAACGTGGTGGATCAATTGCGGAAGTTGCTGGCTCAAATCTCCCTCCTGGAATTATTCAAATCTTCTGAGAAGCATAGGGACATCTTGCTAAAAGTCCTTAATGAGGTGCACGTGCCAGAGTCAATCGATGAAGTCCAATTGGAGGAGTTCGTTGGGGCCGTTCTAGTGAAAGATCAAATTTCTTTTACTGATGAAGATCTTCCCCCTGATGGTCCTAATCATACCAAAGCGCTACACATCTCGGTGAAACATGAAAGCACTCTTGTTTGCAGAGTATTGATCGATAACGGTTCGGCACTCAATATATGCCCGTTGGCTACTCTCCACCGTCTTGGCATTAATCTTGGGAGAATCCGTGCGGCAAGTCGACCGTGCGGGCTTTTGACGGGATGAAGAAGGAGGTGATAGGGGAAATTGAACTTGAGCTGCTGATTGGCCCTGTACTTTTCCAAGTCGTGTTCCAGGTGTTAGATATACCAAGCGCTTTTAATTTTTTGCTAGGGAGGCCATGGATCCATACAGCAGGTGCTGTTGCCTCCAGCCTCCATCAGAAGGTACGATTTGTGGTGGACAACAGGCTTATCACGGTCCATGGAGAATCCGACTTCAAGATCTATCACGAGACGGCCATCCCCTATGTGGAGCCAGAGTGTACCGAGGAATCCAGCTTTCAAACCCTCGAGCTGGTATCCATGGTCCATGTGCCTGTAGGGTCCTTCACAATGGCTCCTAAATTGTTTAAGCCGACCATAGCTGCGGGAAAGATTATGCTGGCAAGCGGGTATAATCTTGGAGAGGGCCTTGGATCACATAGTCAGGGTGTGCGAAAGCCCATTGAAGCTCATAAAAACTCGAAGAGGAGAGGCCTAGGATATGTTGAGGGGCGAGAAGGTCGTGGCAACCGAGAGGGCCGTGGAAGGCAGAGAGGCCGAAATGCCCGAGGAGGCCGAGGTTGGTATAGAGATTGGAGTGAACGTATTGCCCAAACCGAGGAGGGTGAGGGTGATCAAGGCCCGTTTCACCCGTTGTTGGAAGAAACGTTTCCAAGACCTCCAAGGATGTTATTCGAGGAAGAGGGGGACATTTATGGTGTGACTGAGCTATTCGAGGAAGACGTCATATGCGCCATCTCGGCATGCGAGGAAGCTGAGTCCTCTGAAGTCATGATTGTCCCTTCAAAGTAGGGCGGTTCTCGTCTAGCCTAGTCTTTTGTTTTATGTCTTCTCCCCTGCGTGGGATCTCGTAGTTTTTCTTTATTTATTTCCTGTTTATGTCATTTGTAATGTGAACTATGGTCAACCCCGATCTTGAGCCGTTGGTCGTGGGTGGTGTGTGTTAAAATACGGCATTATCTTTCCTCATTCAATAAAATAGAGACATGTTTTATTAAGGACATGTGGAGGCACATCAAACTAGTCCTATGATGGTCACTGAGGCCTAGGTCTCCACATGCTCCCTTATTTGACTGCCTTGCAAGGACGAGGAAATCCGAGGATATGAAGATGAGTTCTTGAAACTTTTACAAAAAAAAAAATATTTCAAAAATTCTTCGAAAAATGACATGTATCATTTTTATTGTCGACATTGCTCTAACTCATCTTATCGCATCTTAGCCATTACATTATGCATAATCATAATAAGGACGCATATGACTCGAACGCACATGAAGAAAATCTCTCAGGTTCTGATGACACTGACGATGATGATCAAAAGGAGATTGAACGCGAATGGAATCGACATGAAGGATCGAAGCCGTTGACAGAAGAGCGAGCAATCACCATAAATTTAGGTGATGCAGAGAATGTCAAGGAAGTAAGGATCGGGGCATGTCTCTTAGAGTCAGAGGCGGAAAAGATGACTAATCTTTTGAAAGAATATCAAGATGTGTTCGCCTGGACATATGCCGACGTGTCGGGATTGGACCTCGAAATTGTGGAGCATGCTCTGCCAACAGATCCTGATATGCCACCCAAGAAGCAAAGACTCAGGAGAACCAAACCAGAGTTGTCCAAGAAGATCGAAGAAGAAGTAATGAAGCTGCTGAAAGTAGATTTTATCGAAGTGACACGTTATCCTGATTGGGTAGCAAATATCGTGCCGGTAATGAAGAAGGATGGGCGAATCAGGGTATGTGTTGACTATCGTGACCTAAATCGAGCCAGCCCCAAAGACGATTTTCCACTCCCGCATATCGATGTCTTGGTTGACAGCATGATGGGATTTGAGTTATTCTCCTTCATGGATGGTTTTTCTGGATATAATCAAATCCGTATGAAGAAGGAGGATAGGAGCAAAACATCATTTATAACTCCTTAGGGAACTTTCTACTACAAAGTGATGCCTTTCGGTCTAAAGAATGTTGGGGCAACGTACAAAGAGCCATGGTCACGTTGTTTCATGACATGATGCACAAGGAGATTGAGGTATACGTGGATGATATGATTGCAAAGTCAAGACAAGGTGAGGACCATGTTGGAGTCTTGCAAAAATTGTGCAAACGTCTTCGGAAATTCAAGTTACGTCTCAATCCCGCAAAATGCGTTTTTGGGACAAGATCGGGGAAGTCATTAGGGTTCATGGTTAGTAACAAGGGCATAGAGATTGATCCGTCAAAGGTTAAGGCTATCGTGATTTACGATCCCGACCACCACCGGGAAGTTTACGGTTTGATGGGGCGGCTCAATTATGTGGCAAGGTTCATCTTGTCGGTTATGCAAAACAAATGAGACCATTCTTCAAGCTCCTAAAAAGAATGCAAAGATTGAGTGGGATATCGAGTGCCAGGGTGCCTTCGAGAAGATAAAACACTATCTCACTCACGCACCAGTCTTAGTACCCCTTCTCCCTAAAATTCCGCTAATTTTGTACTTGACCATACATGATGAATCATTAGGAGCCATGCTAGCACAGAAAAGACCAAATGACGGGAGAGAATGCGCGATATACTACTTGAGCAAGAAGTTTACTGTTTCCGAGATGAACTACACAAAAGTTGAGAGAACTTGCGTGGCCTTGATTTGGGTTTTGCACAGGCTGCGGCAATACACACTTCATCACCGAATCCTGTTGGTGACTGAAAATGATCCCATCGGAGTACCTCCTTGAGAAGCCGCATTAGTTGGCAAGTTGGCCAAGTGGCAAATCTTAATTTCAGAGTTTGACGTTCGAGCACAGGGCGTAAGTCCGTTAAAGGTCGCGCCATAGCGACTTGTTGGCGAAAAGTCCCGAGAGGTTCGGGACATCGATGAGGATAGTGATGCGAGATGAGCAAATATTACTTGTATCAAGTGACAAATGGACGATGTACTTCGATGGTGCGATTAATTTAGCCGGGTCGGGTACCGGGCGCTTCTTATCTCCCCCAGCACGGTCGGCCCTACCCCGTTGCTGCTAAATTGACGTTCCCTTGCACGAATAATATTGCCGAATATGAAGCATGCATTCTCGGCCTCCAAGCTGCTATTGACATGAAGATCCGAAAGATGCAACTTTATGGTGATTCAGCCCTTATCATCTTACAGACTAAAGGCGAATGGCAAACACATGATTCTAAATTGATTCCGTATCATGTGTTCATAGGGAAATTGACGGAAGAATTTCAAGAAATAGCATTTGAATACTTGCCAAGGTCTCAAAATCAGTTTGCTAATGCCCTAGCTACCTTGTCTTCAATGTTACAAGTAGCTGGAGGCTTGGATATTGAACCATTAAGAATTGAAATCTTTAGGCGCCCAGCTTATTGCATGACGATTGAAGAAGAACTGGACGGACAGCCTTGGTATCATGACATCTTGAAGTATCTGTAGAATGGTGAATTTCCCGAAGGAAGTGAAGCAGCAAATAGAAAGCATTTAATAAAGTTAGCATCAAAATTCTTCGTCAATGGAGATGTCATCTACAAAAGGTCATTCGACTCGACATTGCTAAGGTGTGTCGATGCTAAAGAAGCCGACCGTTTGATGAAGGAGATACATGAAGGGGAGTGTGGCCCCCATATGAATGGACACTTCTTGGTGAGAAAGATCATGCGACTCGGTTATTATTGGTTGACCATGGAGTCTGACTGCATTAAGCATGTACGACGGTGTCACCAGTGCCAGATTTATGGAGATAGGATAAATGCCCCTCCAAATGAACTTCACCAAATGTCTCAACCCTGGCCCTTTTCAATGTGGGGAATTGACGTGATTGGGCCCATTAACCCCAAAGCTTCAAATGGGCATCGATTTATCCTAGTGGCGATAGACTATTTTACCAAGTGGATCGAGGCCAATTCATATGCTAATGTTACTGCCAAGAATGTGACGAAGTTCATTCATCGCGACATTGTCGCTCGCTACGGGGTGCCGGAGGCAATCATCACCGACAATGGCACTAATTTGAACAACAAAGTCGTAGATGGATTGTTTAGTGAGTTTCGAATTAAGCATTTGAACTCGTCACCGTATCGCCCTCAGATGAATGGAGTAGTGGAGGCGGCGAACAAGAACATAAAGAAAATCCTATCAAAGACTGTCGAAAATTATCGTGATTGGCACGATAGACTCCCTTATGCGTTAATGGCGTATCAAACTTCTATCCGCACCTCCACAGGGGCAACTCCTTTTTCACTCGTGTATGGGATGGAGGCAGTCTTACCTGTTGAGGTTGAGGTCCCTTCTCTAAGGGTCCTTTCCCAATCTATGTTCGATGAGACTGAGTGGATGCAACAGAGGCATGAGCAATCAAACTTGATTGATGAGAAGAGATTGCAAGCTGTGTGTCATGGCCAATGCTATCAGAGACGAGTTGCAAAAGCCTTCAATCGAAGGGTGCGTCCTAGATACTTTGAAGTCAATGACCTGGTGCTGAGGAAAGTGCTTCCGATTATACCAGACCCTCGTGGCAAATTCACCCCGAACTATGAAGGGCCGTATGTCATTAAAAAGATTCTGCCTGGTGGTGCTATGATTTTAGTTGAAATGGATGGCAGTGAAATGCCTAGACCTGTAAACTCAGATGCAGTCAAGAAATACTTTCCATGATTGAAATCAAGGTCGAAGAACCACTTCATGCGCAATCTGAGTCACATAGCATCATGCACAGCATCATAGATATCATACATATATCACATACACGCATATCTATTTGTGTTTCAGGCACCTTACCGTTCGATGAGGAAAATGGCGGAGGGAAAAGTCGATTCAAAAGACCCATCAAGTCTCCGCACAAATGGTTGAATATCTCTTTTTCTTAAATAAGAGGCAAAAAAAACAAAAACAAAAACACACAAAAAAAAAGGGGGGCATAGCGTCATTCGTACCACCTATTTTCTGGTGCCACTATACGTGCTTCATGTCGGTAATTCTTGAAGAGGGGAGCTCGTAAGAATGATTTTATTCGGATAAAAAGTTGAAACATTAATCATGCCAAACAAGGAGTGCTTAGGATGAAGAAAGGTAAGTCATTTCCAAACACATCCTTTGAACACTTTCAAGAGTTGAGTGAAAAACAACCTTCTCTTAGGACGAAGGATCCATTCGTATTGAGCGTGAAGATCGAAATGATAAAGGCATTTCCTTCATCAATCCCAAACGCCAAGCTGACATATTGCTAGTCCTTCGGGCCAAATAGAGATGATCCTCCAAAATACCCCCATCGAGGACGACCCGGACATTGGGGCAGCATAGGAGGTTACAGTCGTGTTTTAAAGTGAATGATTGGGAAAGATCCTATTACTTTCACTTGCATCAATCTTCTGGTGATAGCTTCAAAGGAATTCTCATTAGATCTTAACTCATCCCAATGTGAAGAAGAGCATTTCATTCTCCACCCAAACACGGATACCCATTGCTTTAACCAATTTGGGCCTGATTATTCATTTCTAAACCCCGAGCGGTGATCATCTCCCTTCACTGGGGCAAAGCATAAGAATTGATCAAAAACAATTGACAATTACAAGAACAATGTGAAAAGCATCTCGAAAGTCATAAGAGCTCCAAAAGTTCAAAAAGCAAAAAGTTCGACAAACTAGGGGGCATGAAAAAGCAGTGTGCCTGGTAAAAGTAAGGCTAATGCCAAAAAAAAAAAAAATCATCGCGAGTGCAAAGGAAATTAGAGAAAGAAGCAAAGCTCCCATGCAGATATGCTTAATCAAGGGACTTTCGAGATGCGTTGTATTTCAAAAGCCAAATGATTTGGAAAGATCAAGTGACCTGGTCATGATGCCATGATGATTACCGACTCTTAAAGACCCTATTGAAAGTTTTAAGCCTTTCAAGCCTTTCCCGAGCCAACATTATAACCCTTTTCCGAAGCCTCTTCTGATTGGGATAATTTGAGTGAAAATGAGAATACCACAAAGAAGCTACTGCTTGAAGGAGTGAAAGTAATTCTATCTTGTCTTATCTTCTAAGCTCTCGACTTGTAAACCCAATGAAGATAATGACAAATGTTCATTTATTGGTCTTAAAGCAACAATTCATTTGTGTAAGCCCTAACCGAGCCTATATGCGGTCCTTTCAAAAGACCTTTTTGATTGATCAGATTGTGCTCATTGCGAATGTTTCCGGAAGCCTTTGACGTAGGTTATGTGAGATACCTTCAGCAACCAATTATCTCCCACATGAATGGATGGGATCAAGTAGCCATTTTATTGAGAGTGCGTGAGGAACCCTTTCTGACTAAGAAGCTCTAGTTTGGCATGCTTAATGAACCTTTTTCTCGAGTCGTAGCCGTTTTGATGAGAACTTGCCTCCTGGAAAATTTGATGATTAATGATAGCAAGATGACAGTTTTGTGTCACATGATGCTGATGGGCATCGAATGTTTTTCTAAAGCAATCAGACTTAGCTTGATTATTTTGTTCAATTAATGTTACAATATTGCCAATACGTCTCTT
This sequence comes from Eucalyptus decipiens, assembly GCA_014182575.1. Classification (NCBI taxonomy): domain Eukaryota; kingdom Viridiplantae; phylum Streptophyta; class Magnoliopsida; order Myrtales; family Myrtaceae; genus Eucalyptus; species Eucalyptus decipiens. The sequence goes on along the minus strand of CM024610.1, from coordinate 43,940,979 downwards.
GATGACGTCTCTAATGACATTTGCTCGAGTTGAGTTTGACAGGATTCATCAGTGAAGAGCCATGCAGTTTTCTAAGGGGTTAGTGGGTGCTTCCCTAAAAAACCAAAGATTCATGGTCGGCCTTAAACCATGTCATCTCCAAAGGTTTATGGTTAAGCTTAAACCATGTCATTTCCAACTATAAACCACGCTTGTCCGCCTCCCAGTCGAAACCCGTTCATAGACAAGTGAGACTATCATACCGGTTCAAAGCTCGTTTTACACGATGAGACCTCAGTCCTTCCTTACTTCTTATGACCCAGAGAGCTTTGTATCCTGGAGTTTTCCTCACTTCTTATGACCCGGAGAGCTTTGTATCCTGGAGTCTTCCACCCTTCTTATGACCTGGAGAGCTTTGTATCCTGGAGTCTTCCTCACTTCTTATGACCCGGAGAGCTTTGTATCCTGGAGTCTATCCTAGAGTCTTCCACCCTTCTTATGACCCGAAGAGCCTTGTATCCTGGAGTCTTCCTCACTTCTTATGACCCGGAGAGCCTCACTTCTTATGACCCGGAGAGCTTTGTATCCTGGAGTCTTCCACCCTTCTTATGACCCGGAGAGCTTTGTATCCTGGAGTCTTCCACCCTTCTTATGACTCGGAGAGCCTTGTATCGTGGAGTCTTCCTCACCTCTTATGACCCGGAGAGCCTTGTATCTTGGAGTCTTCCTCACTTCTTATGACCCGGAGAGCTTTGTATCCTGGAGTCTTCCACCCTTCTTATGACCCGGAGAGCTTTGTATCATGGAGTCTTCCTCACCTCTTATGACCCGGAGAGCTTTGTATCCTGGAGTCTTCCACTCTTCTTATGACCCGGAGAGCCTTGTATCCTGGAGTTTTTCTCACTTCTTATGACCCGGAGAGCTTTGTATCCTGGAGTCTTCCTCACCTCTTATGACCCGGAGAGCCTTATATCCTGGAGTCTTCCACCCTTCTTATGACCCGGAGAGCCTTGTATCCTGGAGTCTTCCTCACTTTTTATGACTCGGTGGGCTTCTGCAGCCCGAAGTCTTTCTTCACCTTATTGATAAGACGCATTTCCATAGTTATGAGTCCTTTTCGTCGACCTAATATGTGCATATACACCTAGGGTCTTTCTATTGCCAAATATAATTTAGGTGTCGTCTGTCTTTGATTGCAACCTCTTCGAGGCTACATTCAAAGAGGGGCAAGCTGTTGACACCTTTTTTTTTTTATTTTTATTTTATATTTTATATATTTCAAATAGTATATAAAAAAATAAAAAAAAAAATCAAAATAAAAAATTTTAACTATTAATTTCCTTTTAAAAAAGAAAAAAAAGAGTTGTGAAGTGCAGGTCGGGCCGGATCCGGCTTGGCCCGACCCGGCCCCTTTTTCCTTTTATTTTCTCCTGCGTGGGCTTGGGCTCAAACCCTCCCCTTTCCTTTTTTTTTTCTTTTCTTCTTTTCCCCCCGCATGGCCCAGCCCTCTTCTTCCCTTCGGCCCAGCCCACCCCGTTGTCTTCTCCCTCAACCGTTTTCTGCACGGGGAACCAGCAAAGCAGAAAGCAGCCGTCCGCTTGGGTAAATGGCGAAGCCGAAAGCAGGGGCAGCGAAAGACAGAGGAGACAGCATCATCTCGTTGGCAGGTCGGCGGGTTGGGGGGAGCCGATTCGGACGCACGCGGAGCCGATTCGCGGGCACGCGAGTGAAAGCAGAGAGAGGAGAGATCTCGGGGGAAGAGGAGAAAAGAAAAACACAGACAGAGAGAGAGGAGACACGGGGGCAATCGGAAAAAAAGAGGAGAAAAGAAAAACACGAGACGGAAGCGAGACGAGAGAGAGAGAGACACGGGGGCAATTGGAAAAAAAGAGGAGAAAAGAAAAACACGAGACGAGAGAGAGAGGAGACACGGGGGCAATTGGAAAAAAAGAAGGAAAAAAGAAAAACACAGAAAGACGGAGAGAGGAGGGGGTGAGGGCGAGAGAAACAGGGAGCAAAAGAAGGAGGAACTCACCGAGGCCACCGCTGTCGACGTGTCTCCCGATCGCTGCAACCGCCACCGACGCATCTCCGGGCCGCCATCGCCACCGCCACCACCGCATGACGCGTCTTCCAAGCTGCCATTCCCGTCGGAACTTAGGTTGGCATTTCATCGAACACCTGGTGCGCATTTTGAGTTTGAGTTGGCCGGAGTTCGTTTCGTCCATTTCGGGCGAGCTCCAGCCTCCGTAGGACCCCCCCGAAGGTTCCTGTTTGTTGTTAGTTATTTTCTGGTCACTACCACTGTCGCCTCGAAGCCCCATTAGGTCGGAAGCCGCTTGCGTTGTTATGCCCATCACCTGTTCGACGTAATGCCAGAACGGGCTCTCCCTTCACGTTTCCTCTGTGTAGAGTCTAGCTAGTCTTTTAGTCATTGATTTGCTGCCGTCATCTGCCTGGAAAGCCAGACTACATCCTTCCGAGGCGAGGCGGCACCGTCGCTACCCCAATCGGATCGCCGGCCCCTCCCCCCGTCTTCCCCGCCGTCGCAGCTCCCCAGTCGCGGCGAGCGATCGGCCCGACCGGGGAGCGCATGCAGGCCGGGCCGGTCTATGACCCGCCCGCTCGGTCTCTCTCGGCACCGCAGGCCCACCGCCCGGAATCGACCTGGGCCGTGGGCCTGCGAGTAATTAAAAAAAAAAAAAGGACTTGGGCCCTCCGGATCGGGCCCAAGTTTGGTCTGCCCTCAAGCAGGCCGGGTCGGGCGGGGCCCAGGCCCGTCTTGCTCGAGGTTGAGGCCAGTCGGAGTCGGACTCGACCGATCACGGTCTAAAAAAAAAAAAAATATTTTAAACAAAAGAAAACAATTTCGAAAAAAAAAATTTTAAAAATTTTTTTTAAAAAAAATAAAAAATTTTAAAAATTTTTTTAAAAAAAATAAAAAATTTTAAAAATTAATTAAAAAATATTAATTAATTTTTTTAAAAAAATTTCGAAAATTAAAAAATGATGGGGTTTGGTTAGGAATTGCTATGCTTTGCATTTTAGTATAATTAAGCCTTTTAGTTGCTTGTGTTTTGATTATATGTTGCATGTTTAATTTGCGTATCTAATTATGTTTAATTGCACGTATTTAATTCTACTGCAATTAGGATCTTGATAGCTATGATTGTTATTTCAATGTTTGTGCACCTACATGATCACTTCATATGTTAGTGGATAGGTATAAAATCAATCCAAGCTGCTTGCCAAAAATTCATTTTGTTAAAATGAACAAGATTAGGTACCGAAAGAGCATTAATTGATCAATTAATGTAATCAAGTCCCCGACCCTAGATTCTCTGGCTGCGTAGGAAGTGAGGTACACTCCTATACCTCACTTGGTTTCTAGCCGAGGCTAGTGGCGACTCCTTTCGTGCAAAAATTCTAAAGAATATCCCAATGTCACACGGGGTATGGGCTTGGGAGAACCTGCGCCTGATCATGGGCCTTAGGCCCATCATTTAGGCAATACCCCTAAACCTGTTCCCTCCCCCCGAGGGTAGGTCGCGACAAGGTTCAATAAGTGCATCTTATGTGAGCACATTAGAATTAAAAGAGAAACTTGAGTACTATTTATAGAGTTTTAAGCCACAGACCCTAATCAGGCTATACTCGGTCTATACTACCCAGCTCCATAATAGATTAATTAAAAAACATTATATTTCACTTTATTAGGCTTATCCTATAAAATAGTAAGTTACAATATCAATTAATGTAATCCACATAAGAAAAATCTTACATAATATGTATGTGGACATGAATAGCCACCCCAAGTTGCGAACGGAGGTGAAAGCAGGGGAAAATGAATAATAGGTATAGAAGATGACTTGCGAAATTTCAAACTAGGATAACAAATACATTGATGGAGGAGTAATGGAATGTAATCGAACCATGAAGGAAAAGTGTCGAGATATATTTTCTTTGATTCCATATGTATTTCAAGATTTTTTGTTTATCTTCTTTGATTGATTGTGATTGATAGTAATTGATATTGTAATTTTATTTACTTAAGATAGTTATTCTCTAAATTTTATAATCAAGTTCATGTACTTTTTATTATTGAACACATAGAAATACAGAAATTTCACAAGGTGGTGGTCGTACAGAAATTTTATAATGAAGTTCATGTACACTATTCATTACTTGGTATTAGATCTCTTGTTAGCTTGAAGCTCTTGTTATCTGAGCAAGCATTCATTGAGTCTTTTACAAGGTGTTGGTCATAGTAACCTTAAGTTAGTTAGGCCGGTGTCTGTTTTTGACTATAACTGCTACTCTTGAGTGTTGTTCCGACATTTCCTTTGCTTGTTTCAAGAAACCAATACCACCATCGGACTCACCGCCCTCAAATGAGCCAGATGCTGAATTTTGTAGTGATTTGTCGACCAGGAGCTCAGGCTAGGGAAACTCGTTTTTCCTTCTAACATTCAAGTTTACGTAGCTAACCTCAAGCTTCACCACGATCTCGAAATCTGGGGAGAAGATGTGCACCTCTTCAGACCGGACCGATTCTCGGAAGGCGTCCTTAAAGCTACCAACAACAACCCAGTTGTGTTCCTTCCCTTTGTTTCGGGCCTCAAATGTGCGTGGGAATGATCTTCACGATGAACGAGGTGAAAATTGTCCTTTTGATGATTCTGCAGCGCTACGATTTCAAACTGTCTCCTGGTACGTCCACAGTCCAGCTGAAATCGTCAAGACTCGCCCCCTCCACAGACTTCAAGTTGTATTTCATCCCCTATAGCTTGTTAATCAGCATATATGACCCAGTTAATGCTGAGATAACAACGTACATAGACTACTTTTAATGCCTTCGTGAGCTTGTGGGTTCGAGTTTCATGAAAAACTTATTGAAGTTTTATTTTAATTCAAAGATGTGTTATGGGTCACAATTGGGTCGAATTGACCTATGTTTAACTTAACGGATTAGACGAGCCATATTTTGGATCAGGTACGTATTCATCAGATGTCTGTTCCAAGCTTATTGAAATATAATTATCTAACGGACCGTGTACAATTGACCAATTTATGTTTTGATCTTAATGGACTTAACAAGCGGTCGAGTCATTGATCAAGTCCTATCAGATTCGGGATTTGATCCCCCTGAGGTACCTTCCTGATTTGACTGACTATGTGGTGGCTAGGCTACCTTTATACGGGCGTGTTGATGAAGCAAAGGAAACAGAAGGCCAAATTTGTTTTTGGATATGCCATTAAAGATTGTGCGGGATAGGACTTTTCGAACTAAGCAAGAAAAAGATGAAAGCGAGTGATAGATGGTCTTGGTGTTTCCTCGTCACGTCCGTGTCATCCCCGTGCTCACGATTGCGTCCTTTATATGTTGGCCATTGAATTTTTCATCGATCTATGTCGCGTCTTGTAAGCGAGATTATTTGCTAAGAAACAGTTCCGGCGTCGAGAAGACGACCAAGGACCAAGACAGCTTGTGTCATGGGTCAAATGAGAAAAAGAATCGAGACCCGTGCCTCTAATTGAAAAGTTTGACGAATTCTCTATTCATCGAATTCTGAGTAAGGTTTGGCTTTGGAAAGGTCTTTTCGACAGATTGCGCACATTCGAGACGCCAACCTGTCGTGGGCTTGGAGGAGAACCGGGCGCATGCACAACTTGTTCATCACGATTACCGATGGTTGTTGGTTTCCTTGGGAATCACGCGCTTCATATGGCTTTAGTGAATTGGATACGCAGGCATCCGGATCACCCAAGAGTGAGCTCGTCAAGTGCTCTTCCTTTTCTGGGTTGATTTTAATAATTCCAGATCGGCAAGGAAGTCACGGATGACGTTAATCAGTTCGTCCCTATCAAACCTTTCCCCTGAGATGGAGCCAAAATGTCAAACGTGGACCGAAAGACCTTTCCCGACATCTTCCCAACAAAGGTCGTTTAATCTTGACCGTGGCACCGTCCGGCAGAATCCTCCGAAAGACACAATAAATACCTAAATCAATCGAACTTTTTCATTTCATAAGAGAAACCCAGTATCATAATTTTCACTGTTTTCATTTCCTTTATCGTTTGATCCCTTAATTGAACCATGCAATTGTTAAGAAAATAAGAACAACTCAGCCAACGCAGAGTGACTACTCTGCTGTCACAATTTCAACAAAGGAAGATAATAGCACAAAGCAAAGCACACAAGTCAGGGGAGACTATTTGACTGGGAAAGCCACGTCATGAAGTGAGTCGGTGATGAAGACCTCAATTTACATGTGTGCTGTTATTCAGTTTAGGATGAAACAGATTAGAAACAGTTTTCTTCTTTTCTGCTTTTAAGTTCAGTTTTCCTTTCTTCTTCTTCGATGAGTCTTCTTAGCAGCTTCGCTTAGTTCACAAGAGAGAGTGGAAAACAGAGCACGCCATTGATGAAAGCTCTGTGTTGAATAGCCTGTACTATGAAGATACTGAGAGATAGAACAAAGCAGTTTATTCATTGATGTTCTGAGATGTACAGCTTTGTACTACAAATACATTGAAATAGAGGGATTCAAAAGCTTATTGCTTATTCTTCAGCTTTCAGTTCATTCTTTTCATCTTCACAGCAATTGGTCATCTTCCTGAGCTCGCTGTTTCTGTTTCTTCTCTGGTCTCTTGCCAAGCTCTTGCATAAGCTATGGTGGAACCCGCTCAGGATACAGAGGATGATGGCCCAACAAGGGATCTCTGGCCCTCCTTACAGGTTCCTCCATGGAATCACCAAGTAAACAATCAAGGTGAAGATAGAAGTCAGGAACACGCCCATGAACAATCTCTCTCACGACATATTCCCTAAGATTCACCCTCAAGTCAACACATGGATAGACACATACGGTAATTACCAAAATACTAAACTTAAGTTTCATTAGTGTCGTGACGCTCTGATATTGAACTTTTGTGCAACTTTGTAGGGAGGAATTACCTGAGTTGGCACGGACCTCAAGCTCAAGTGGTCATCACAGAGCCAGAGCTTATTAAGGAGGTGCTGCTTGACAGAGAGAAAACATACCCAAAAAACAGGAACTAAGGACTTTGCCAAGAAGCTCTAGGAGATGGGCTCGCAAGTACAGTCAATGACAAGAAATGGGCGAACCAGCATAAACTCGCCAATTATGCTTTCCATGGGGAAAGTTTGAAGGTGGTTGAACTCAATCGAAAAAGAGAATTGTCTGATTTGAGATTTTACTAATTATTTTGGGGGGATTGAAATTGCAGAATATGGCACCGGCAATGGTGGAGAGTGTTCACACAATGCTAGGAAAATGGAAGAATCAAGAAGGGAAAGAGATCGAGGTGTTCAGAGAGTTTAAGTTATTGACATCCAAAGTGATTTCAAGAACTGCGTTCGGGAGCAGCTATGTTGAGGGGAGGAACATTTTTCAGATGTTGACAGGAGTGACTACGTTAACATCTAAAAATTCTTTCAATATAAGATTACCAGGAATAAGGTATCGCACATTTTTTCTAGGAAAATTTTGTTTTGACCATTTTTATGATGAAGAAGCTAGAACGGACAGTGATTATCACTTTTAGAACGAACTTTCGACATCTGAACTTGATTATTCTGACAAGTTTTCCAGGTGAGTAAATGCATTCGAAGGGGGTACACTGTTTTTTGATAACGATTCTTAGCACTAAAATTACTGATGTGAGATCACACTTAGCAAGCTGCAAATTTCTGATGATGGTCAGGCAACAATTTTGTTCACTGTGAAAATGCAAACTTCAAGCCTCAAAAGACTTAGGACATTTCAATCTCAGAATCAGAGTTTTAATTAGGCTTAACTAATTATGGAATTTGTTCTGAATCCTGCTGACAGTAAGCTTTGGAAGACAGCGGATGAAATCAAAGCAGAGAAACTTGAGAAAGGCTTACGCAATTCCATCTTAGAGATGATCAAGAGAAGAGAGAAGAAGGTGATGGCCGGTGAAGAAGATGGCTTTGGGGATGATTTCCTAGGACAACTTGTGAAGGCTTTGCACGATACAGACGAGCAAAAAATTCACGGTAGATAATTTAGTGGATGAGTGCAAGACATTCTACATCGCCGGACAAGAAACTGCCAACTCAATGATGGCATGGATGTTATTCCTCCTAGTGATTAATCCAGAATGGCAAGAGGAAGTAAGAAGGGAGGTTGTCAATGTTTTTGGGAATAAAGACCCCGATTCCGATGGACTAGGAAAGCTTAAGAAGGTATAGAAAACAACTCAAGTCTTGGTCTCGGTCAATCTTTTTTGATTCACTCGAAATGTAGGTTAGACATGATGACTAACTAAACATTTTTCCTTTTTTCATGTGCAGATTAGCATGATCATGAACGAAACTCTGTGTTTGTACCCCCCTGGAGTCGGCTTGACTCGAAAAGTTGGCAAGAAACTGAGGTTAGGGAAGCTTGTTCTTCCTGCTAATAGTCAGATCTTTATACCGACCCTCAAGCTTCACCATGACCCTGAAATCTGGAGGGAAGATGCGCATGAATTCAAGCCGGAGCGATTCTCAGAAGGCATAGTTAAGGCTACCAACAACAATGCGGTCGTGTTCATCCCTATGGTTTCGGACCTCGATCTTGCGTCGGGATGAGCTTCGTGGCGGCAGAAGCGAAAATCACTTTTTCGATGATCCTCCAGCGCTACACCTTCGAGCTGTCCCCATCGTATATCCACTGCCCAGGTCAGCTTCTGACAACCCGCCCACAACATGGACTTCAAATCAGGTTTCATCCTCTACAGCAGTAGTTCATCACCGCATGATATTCAGTCGCCAATGTGCATGGATGCCTCCATGGATCCATGCAACAATGGCCTGTGAATTCTTGGTTCCAGAGGGGTGTGATATTTGTAGGTATCGAGTTGTCTTTCTTTTAATTTCAGAAGCACTATTCCTATTGTGCAGTGTATTTGATTTGCCAAGACTCTTCAAGGTGTACAATCTTGTGTTTTGGTTCTCGTAACCAGTTATTTTATCTTTTAGGCACGTACCGCATATGTGTGCATGGTCATGTCTAGTGGAACTTAATAATAATGGTTTACCATATTTCTTACCGAATAAATGCAACATTCTGGAGGTGCAGCTAATGCGTATCTTGGACTAAGGCAAAGAATGAATGTCTAATGACCGATGTTTGGATGACAAGAATTATCAAATTCAGTCAACTTATTTGACTTAATCTACAAATCATATAAACCAAGTTCATTTCAAGTTTCAACTGTTGATCACTTTGGGCTCGATGATGAAATGGCGTAATTAATGGTTAAGATGAGATCGATATACCTGGTCTATAGACTATGATAGCGTTTGCGGCTCGTCCCTCGGTCACCTCCATCGTCTCTGGTCCCGAGTTCCATCCATTCGCTGCACGACCATTCATTAAAATGCTTGGAGGTTTCTACTCTTTCTAGGCGAAACGAGCATCCATTCGCTATACCCACCATCGACCTCAGGTTTCCTAATATTTGAAACTTGTTTCAAGTCGGGGCTCTTGGTGTATTTGGTTCAGCATTTTGAAAGCCCATAAGCGGTTTAGCCTAAATGACTTTAGGTAAATGCAAATGCCATTTGGTAAACTATGCTTTGAGAATCAACTTTAAGAAAAATGTTGTTTGGTAGAAAACACATTTAAAAAGCTCTTTGAGTGATTAATATTAGTTTCTTAAATTTTATATGTTTAAAATTGAAAAAAATATATATATATGCAACTTTTTAAATATAAATTTTGACAATAATACTAAAAAAACGAATACATATATAATTTTTTTTAAAAGACCAAAACCTTCATTGGAATTTTTAAATTTTTATTTGCTTAAAATTGAAAAAAAATGATGTATGCAACTTTTTAAATATAAATTTTCACAATAATGCTAAAAAAAAAAAATCAAATACATATATATATATATATATATATATATAATTAAAAAAAAGACCAAATCCTTCGTGGAGATTTTTTAATTTTTATTTTTAAAAATTGAAAAAATAATGTATGCAACTTTTCAAATATAAATTTGAAAATAATGCTAAAAAATCAAATACATATGTATACTTTAAAAAAAAAAAAAAAAAAGACCAAACCCTTTATCAGAATTTTTAAATTTTTAATTGTTTAAAAAAAAAGAAGAATGTATGCAACTTTTTAAATATAAATTTGAAAATAATGCTAATAAAAAAATACATATATATAATTTTTTTTTTTAAAAAAGACCAAACTCTTCATCAGAATTTTTAAATTTTTAATATTTTAAAATCGAAAAAAATAAAGTATGCAACTTTTTAAATATAAATTTGAAAATAATGCTAAGAAATCAAATATATATATATATATATATATAATTTTTAAAAAGACCAAACTCTTCGTCTAAATTTTTTAATTTTTATTTATTTAAAACTGGAAAAAAATAATGTATGCAACTTTTTAAATATAAATTTTGACAATAATGCTAAAAAATCAAATATATAAATATTTTTTTAAAAAAACCAAAATATATTTAATTTTTTAGCATTATTTTGGCATTTAAAAAATAATAATGAGGGCAAAATCAAAAATTTGAAGAATGAATGAGGATAGTTTTAGAAGAAAAAACTAAGTTTTAGCATTTGGCCAAATACTGAAAGCTCAAAACTAGTCCCTGCTAGTATTAAGCTTTTAGCATTCCCAATACTAACTTTCACTTGAAAGTTATTTTAAAATGGTTGTCAAATAGTTCAACATTTCCCTAAGGGGTTTTGGAGGCTGAAAGCCCATTGGGAATGTTGAATCAAATGCATCATTTGTCCTATCGACACCTCTCAATGGTTGAATTTCTAACAGCAGCACTTGTGGTTGGAGGTGCATTCGGTCGAATCATCCTCCCTTGCTTGAAGCTCGGCCAATGATCCTTCCTACGTCCCACAACCCTGTAATTGAACGGGGACTCAACACCTTCACAGGGCTGCTAAAAACTCTGCACAGAACATCTTCACTTCGAAAACGAACCTCGAAAGGAATGCCCAAAATCAATGCGCACTCCATTAATCGATAGCAGCTTCTCGGTTTGTGAAGTCTTTTCAAATGAATTGCCATTTGATCCTTCGTGTCAAGCATTTCCACGGCTTCTCCTGGCGGCGGATCCTTTAAATGAGGAAAATCGCTAATTGTTTGAGATACTTTGTGTTATATCTCTTTGTCCAAAAGCACAAAATATTCGAACTTTTTATGAGAACCCACATTGCAATTTTCAAGAAATGTTGAATAATAAGCATCTTAAGATTATATATATTAAACCATTCACTGCCTTGTTGTCATGAACGAATTCTAGGTTGAACTCATCGATTAAAGCTAGGAGTGTTTGGGAACACTTCCCAATGTCCCTTGGGCCTCCAAAGCCAGTTTGGATAAATGCAAGAACTATATAATTGTATTTCCAAAGGCCTCAGCATAAGGCAAGTCCGAATGTACTATGGAATTTTGGCATTCTCGAAATACATATGTTGAATTTAATAATTATTTTATTATGCTTTTGGACAGTTCATTTTCCCCACGGTTTGCACAGAGGGGTTAGATGGAGGTGGGTAAATTCCATATTTAAATATGTCTCAAATTTAAATTTGAAGCAAAAAGCTAAATTCTAGAAATAATAATATTAATAATGAAAAAGGACTTCTTGCTAACAAGAAAAGCCGAAAAAGGGAGATATACACAAATCTAAGTTTCTTGTTCAGCGTTGAAGTCAAACATGATAATAGACTTTGATCGTGAAAAAAGAGGACGAATAAGTTAATATTGGAGTCGGAGTTGCGGGAGGAAACAAATATTCTTTCCTGATCCACGGGGAAGGCAATTTCAAGATTTGGAAAGTCCACTGTGGACTTGAAGACCATATATTCGACCATACATGAAGAGGAAGGCACGCTGTTGTTAGAGATTTCTTGAAGCACCGCTGCTTCTGTGTGAGTGTTTGTTGTGGTTATTGATGTATAGAGGACTTCATCATGGGGTTTCAAAATTTAGATAATTACATTTGGATGCTAGTGTTGAAGCCAACTAAATTCTTGTGGTAAGAATTTATATATAATTTCTTCATGAGATTGAGAAATTATGTAGCAAGAAATTATGAAGCTAAACAGTGCTTTAGTTATTGCATGTAATTAGAGCTTGGGAACACTGAGAATATTTGAGTTAATTGAGTATAATTATAATCTCTATTGTATCACTCGATCTATAATAAAATTCATTGCTTCTCTCCTATCATGTAAATCATGTATCGTATCTATTTTTTTTATTTTATTTATTTTATTGTTTGATCACCTACTTTTGCAACAATTAGTATCGGAGTTAGGTTTCTTTGAGTTGAAGCGAATCGATGATGACGGAAGAAGGAAAAGTGAGAATCCACAAATTTGATGGGAAGGATTTTGATTTCTAGAAGATACATATTGATGATTATCTCTATTAAATAAAATTGCACTTGGCCCCATTGGGGGAGAAGCTAGACATGATGAAGCAAACTGACTAGGAATTGCTAGATAAATGAGCTTTGGGCATTATTTGGCTGACGTTGGCTTGTAATGTTACGTTCAACACCATGAAAGAGAATACCATCGCAAGTTTAATGAAAGCCTTGTCGGATATATATGAAAAGCCCTTTGTGATTTGACATCGCCAAATTCACCAGGAACAACCCAGCTGTGTGCATGCCCTTCAGCTTCGGGGCTTGAAACTGCGTAGGCATGAGCTTCACGACTCAGGAAGTGAAGATCGTTCTCTCGATGATTCTGCAACACTACATTTTCAAGTTGTCCCCTACGTATGTCCATTGTCCGGTTCGAGTCCTCATAATTTGCCCGAAACATGGACTTCAAGTTATATTTCAACCACTGTAGCTCGGTTCATTGGGCATATAAACAATGTCTAAGTTGTGAAATTATGTCCATCGATGCATGCATATTTGAAAGCCTTGTGTTGTATGTTTAGGACTTGTTGAAGATTAAAAGGGAGGTCGGAGATGCTGACGATCAGCATATCATCCTCTTAATCAAAGATGCATTGTTGTTGGAGGTTTGTTTGTAAAAACAAACTAAGTGCATTTTCCTTGTCCCACATAGGAAAAGTGGGAGGAAGTGGAGCAATTAATAAGTGTGGGGTTTCCTTTGTGTACCTAAAAGAATGATTGGATGGGACTAGACCCCACCATACTCGCGTGTAGGTCCACGAATAATGTTGCAATTATTTGGCGCACTTAGCACTGTGCATGCCTACAGTTTAATTAGCACTAACCCCTTTGTTATTTTATTTTTTCTTTCATACGGTTATCTTATTAACTTTAATCAATTCAAAAGGTTTTTTTTTTTTGAGAATTTTCGGAAATTATTAAAAAATAAAATAAAATTCGAAATTTTATTTATTTAAAAAAATTATTATTATTCCGATTTTTGTTTGTGTCTTTTCAAGACAACCTTTGGAAAAGATACTTGTTTAATTTGCAACTTTTCCCGAAGGGTTGCAATTGTTCGTTTTTCAACTTCTGAATGGATGTCTTTATTTATTTGGACAATTTTCAAAAGGACACGTTTGTTCTTTTTTTTTTTTTTTTTTTTTTTTGCAATTTTTAAGAGTGTTACACACACACACACACACACGTCAGTTTTTGGAAAAACCAGAGTGATCATTTTTTATCTTTTCGAGCATTTTTTCTGAAAACTACAATCATTCTTTCAATTATTTTTTAGAGAGACCCTGGAGAAATACTAGAATTGTTATTTAGTATTCTCATTTTGAGACTTTGTTGTATCCTAGAGGATATTTGCCGGTGACCATTAGCAACATTGTGAGGCAAATAAATCCTTAAAAAAAAGTAATATCACGCTTCAAAATCCAACTTGAATACTCTAAAGATCCGTCTTCATTGTTCTATCCAATTCGAAGCCATATTTTCCCAACACTTGTGTTGTACTTCCAGGATTTTTCAAGGAATTTTCTAGTAATGACTAAAAGACTCCAGCTTATAGGTGGTAGGTAAAGTGTGTGGCTTTTTGAATAAATAAAAAAGCAACAAAAGAGTTTGCAGTTGTGGAGCAAAGAGAGAACACGTTGCCAATTGTCTTCACCATTCCTACATTCCCAAAGTGTGCGATGTTGTGTAGTAAGGATTACATGTGAGTGGGGTCTTCATAGAGTGCTGTAGTAAGTGTTGGGAAAGGGGGGGTTTGTTATGTACTCGCCGTTGTAATAATATAATTTGTTTAGTGTATTTGACAACAACTTGATTCTCTATAAATGGTATTAGAGCTGCGCTTCTAAAATTCTACAATGCATCCTTTAATTACTGTGTAGTACACCATCGATGCATAGCGATTGTGCCAACATATATTTCCTGCGTATAACGTTTGTCAGGCTCCATCCAGAATTGTTTGGATATGAGGACAAGAAACTGTGGAAGCAGGTTCGTGACATGAAATCATCTGGTCCATGCCAATATGTTAAATGTTCCCAAATTGTTTGCAAGAGATAAGATGTTTATTGCCATAATTACGGTATTTAGGGGTGTGGACAGTATTTAAGATGAAGAGGATAGGTTGGATCAAATGTGAGAAGATTCGTTGTATTCAATGATATATTTGGCATAACACTAGATGTTACCTTAAGCTACCTAGGGGTTGATAAAGTTAGTAAGAACGCCTAAAGGGGTGAATAGGTGTTTAAAATAAATTTTAACAACCAACTCCAAAATAGGTATGTAAGATCTGGATAAGAGACGGAATCTGTTTTGTGAAACATTAGACTTCTGATACATATTTAGAATTTGAAATGCAATAGAACAGACTTGCACAATAACTAGTAATAATGCAATAAACTTAAGTGAAGGAGTTAAGGGAAAAGAAGATTGTACATGAAATTTATAGTAATTCGGCTTTAGTTTAAGTTTATATCCACTCTCTCATGCTAACAACTTTTTGACTGGAATTCACTATAGTGTCAACAAAGAAGTACAATTTATGAGTACAAACACTTAGTGGAAGATCCCTCTCACTCACTAAGTCATTCTTTTTGTGAGTTTCTTTTTTGAACACAACTTGTAAGGTGCTTTGAAGAAAACCAATAGTGGAGAGAAGTTTCAAACTTTGGAACCCTAATTTTCACGTTCCACACTTCAAACCAACTAAATGACATCCTTAAATACTCCTCCATGTCTCAATAACCGTTGACAATGTCCAAAGGAATTTATTACAATCAATTCATCGAATAAAATCGATTAAAGTGATCTTGTAGCCATTTGAAGATAGAGATAGAAAGTCTTTTGATTATGGTCGTCCATACAATTAAAATCTTTGTTTCCATAAGTAGATACTTCCCAATAAGAAACTTATCTTCAAGATTGATTTCATCAATTTGTGATTGATCCATCAATGAATTTATAAAAGGAAAGTGAAATCTTTCACCAAAGAACTAGATGTTGTAGAATAAAATCCTAATAAGTTCATTCTAAATCCATGTCACAAAATCAATAAGTCTGAATTTGATTTCTTTCTCGTTCTGGACACGATCTTAGTTTGGATTTTGTTAGGGTGGGAAATACTTCTGTGAATGAATAAATTTTGGCAATAGTTTTCGATATCACCTCATAAGCAACTTTAAATGCATCATATTCTTCAAAATAAGAGCAAGAATCAGAAAGTTTTGTCAACTTTAAAACTTGGTATGAGTTTTCTTAACAGGAGTCACCATAAACTGGTCCGTATAAAAACGCGTATCTCATTATCCAGTGTCAGCTCGAGTTAAATTGGACATCGTTGTAAAACTCTTAGTGAGTATCATCACATTGCACCATTATTAGGCTTTCGAAGAAGTTGACTTCCAATCAAAGTTGGTCAGACCTTAGTAAAAATTTAGGTGTCTAAATTCTCCTCAGATGAAGTAGTTGATGGTGTACTCTGATTTCGAGCTGAGGTCAAAATGATTAAGGTAGAATCCAAAGTCCAAGTTAGGAAAATGTTGGTGCGGAATGATGCTTGGATTAAAAGGAGTGAACCTAACATAGGAGGCTCACACATGAGGTGGGAATTTGTTTGTGGTTCACGTGTAAAGATGTTAGGCACAAATAGTCCTACATAGGTGATGTGTTGCATTGAGGAGTAGATAATATACCATGACCGACACTTAACTCATTAGTTTAAGTTTTTGAATAAATAAGAGTCTAATTAGATAAGTTAATGGGCTCAGACTTGGCTCACCCCTATTGGCGATCTTCTTATATGAAGTTATTGGAGTTGCGAGTCCCAATAAATTTTGTATAGGTACTTTGATTTCGTTTAATCTTCTCCTCCAACGGATCTCCAAAATAAATGATATACATAGATTAAGGTGTTTGCATTAACCCTAAATGATCGTCCATCATGCATCCACCGTCCCAGTATATACTTCGACGAGAATCACATGGTTCTATGCTAAGGAGCAAACTATAGGAGGGGGCGATGCCTCTGGGTTGTACTCCCCAATACTTGTGGCTACACAATAGCAATAGCAGAAATGGAGAATGTCTTGATGAGATCCAGAGTACAAGCGCACTCCTTGATCTTTAGTAAAGGCGAGTTCTTGTAGAATGGAATCATGCAATACTTTGGAAGGAAGTGGGATTCTAAAATCAAGTCGAATCAAGATCAACTACGACAAAGCAAAGCAATAGCTCATCTAGAAAGCAATCGTCAAAATAATTGATCATTTCTATTCAGCATCTCTGATACAATGATTATTAATTTCCCCTATATCAAGTGGTGTCTGTTATTAAAAGCAATTTATCGCCTACATATATATAATTCTATGTTTTGAAGAAAAGGTTTTTCTATGTTTGATGGAATGAAAGTAAAATTCCTAATCCATCATAAAACTTTCATGAAAATCATCCTTGAAATGAATAATTTGTTGCTTGATTTCGACTTTTGCAATTGCTTATCTCGGGCTACTACTAGTTTATGAAGTAGAGTTGCAGCCACTACATCACGTGAGAGCTTACCGACATTTATAGATGATAACTATCAATAGCTCACTTATAATATGGTTATTTTAGGAAAGAAAAGACATATATAACTAGTTCAACTCGAATATGTTAGGGTGGGCTAAATAATTAGGCAAGTCGACACGATCCTTTTCATTAAATAGACTGGACAATTGAGTTTATCATATAAAAGTTGAAGAGTGAAACACTATCTATTTTGCATTCATTATGTCAAATAGGTTGACACGATTATAACACAAAAAAGAATTAATATGCACACAATGGAAGCTTATAATATCACATTATAGATACAAATAATAATCATTTTGTTTCTGGAATCAATTTCTAGCAAGAAATAAATTTTTCTACTTTTATTCCTTGAATAAATTTTTTAGCAAAAAATACGTGTTTGATAATGATACAAATTTTCCATTCTTGGATCATAAATTTGTTTGATGATGACACGGAAGTTTTCTATCCCAGGTGGTTGACGGTTGGTAGTGGATGGCGGAGGACGATGGCAGGTCGATGGCGAGAGGCAGCTGGTGGCGGCAAGTAGCGGAGGACGACGAATGACAATGGATGACAATGGATGACAATGGACGGTGGTGGAGGATAGTGAATGGCGGCGGGAGGTGGCCGGCGGTGGCGATTGGTGGTTGACAATGAGAGGATGGCGAGTAGACGGAGGCCAGTGAGTAGCGGCAATGGCACATGGTGGACGGTGGGTGGGCAGCTGGCTAGTAGCGAGGGCAAGCAATGAAAAGAGTTATTATTTCTCAATTTTTTTTTTTGTTTGTTTGTTTGAGCAGCTCAGCATGATCATAAATGAAACTTTGCGATTTTACCCTCCTATCATTGTGTTGACAAGGCAAGTTGAGCAACAATTCGGGTTGGGAAAACTTGTTCTTCCTGCCACTATCCAGATCTTGGTAGGAAATCTCAAGCTTCATCTTGACCCTGAAATCTGGGGAGAAGATGTGCTTCTCTCTAAACTGGGCCGGTTTGCGGAAGGCATTCAAAGCCACCAACAACAACCCCGCCGTGTTCATTCCCTTCAGCTTTGGGCCCTGAATCTGCACAGGAATGAACTTCGTGACGCATGAGGAGAAGATCGTTCTCTGAATGATTCTGCAGCTCTACACTTTCAAATTCTCCACTGCGTATGTCCATTGTCCAATTCAAATCCTCACGATTGGCTCGAAGCATTGTAGCTCGGTTCACTGGCATGAGAATAATGTCTTAATTTGTAAGATGATGCACATATATGCCTTCAGATCTTAATGCCCTGTGTCGTGCTTCTAGGATTCGTCGAACATTAAAAGGGGGCTGGGGGATGCTGATGACCAGCGGATCCTCCTTAATCAGCATAAGAATGTTGGGGTCTACTACGTTCTTTTTTTACTAGATAGTACAATATCTATGCATACAGATGTGCGCCAACGTTTATTTTTTTGTTATGTAGAATTTGTCGGGCTCCATCCTGACCTGTGAAATTGTCGTGAGATGAGGACAAGAAACTGGGAAGCAAGTGCGCCATATGAAATTGACTGGTCGATTGGTCCATTGATCTTCGCTTGTTTCTAATACGATATGTGCCCTAATCTGTTGGGAAGAGATAAATTTTTTGTCACCACAATTAAATTATTAGGCTGTAAGGGATCGGTCACGAGGATCAAGATTATGATAGGATTTGATTAATAAGATCATACATATGGGAGAATTTTTTTATCCTATCTTTTATTTGGGGAACATACCACCAAAAACCCAAAATTTTGTCTAAAATAACAAATTTATCATAAACTTTTTTTTTTTTGTGACATGAAAAATTCCGAACTTTGCCAATCATGATACTTTTCCTTCAGACATTTGTTGACACCTAATATTTTAGAAAATAATAAATAAAATAAAAATTCGGTTTTGGAAATTTTTTATTGAAAATATATCTTCATTTCAAAATTCAAAATAAATTCAGTTTTTATTTGATTTGGAGCCTTTTATTGTTGGAGTCGTTGAGTGAATATCTCGCCTGCAAAAACAACTTTGAGCGCTTTCACTATAAAATGTGAGGCTTCAGAACCGAGTGAGGTTGGGGGGTTCTCTTCATCGAAAAAAAAGTGAAAAGTGAAAGGAGGAAAAAGAGAAAAGAGGGCTTCGATTTGTGGGAGAGGAAGAAGAAGAAAAGTCAAAAGAAAAGAAGCTGCAGAAAATGCAGAGAGAGACAGAAGGAGGAGAGATGAAAATGACATGAGAGAAATAGGACGTGCAGCAGTGGAAGAGGAGAAACAAAAAGCAAAAAGAAAAGTAGAGCAAAGAACTGTTCATCTTCCCTATTGAGCCGATCATTTGCGAGGCACCGCCGCTGCTGCTCGGCCACCGCATCGTGCCCCGCCGCACCTCCCGCACCCACGAGCTTGCCCCGACGCCGTTGATCCAAAGCACCTCCGCCTGCAACCCCGAGCAGCCAACGTCCTTGCGCTCCCGCAGCGCTCAAACCAGCCCCACGCAGCTCTCAACCCCACCGCCTCGCTCGAGCCTCCACCCGCGACGCTCCTGCTCCTGCTCAACGCCGGTAGATCTCGAACAAGTCGACGCGCCTCCGCTGGAGCTGACCCGCAAAGTCGTCGTTGTCCCATCCCGCTAGACACCGCGTCTCCTCCTCGCCCGCATCCCGCGAGTCTTCAATCCCATTCGCCAGCTCACCGTCTCGAGTTCCCTCCGCCGCTGCGCCGGAGTTTCTTCGCCGTGCTCGCTGCGAGGAGCCGTTCCACCAGCCCGACGAAGCCACCGCAGTGCCGACCCGCGACGTCGCAGCTTTCCTTGCCCTGTCTGCGATCCACCGGAACCGCCCCCGCACCGCCCGTGTCCGCCGCCGCAACGCCCAAGCTCCGCCTAACTGCTGTCTCCCCTGTTTCTTTGTAGGTTCGGTTGCTACCCGAGCCTCGCCGGAGTTCCGACGACCGCCTTATTCCAGCCACCACGACCCATCACTAAACCACCATCTGTGCTCCCATTTTCCCAGCCTTAGGTAGTTTATTTTTATCTTTTTATTTTTTACTTAATTCATGTTATGTTAGCTTATTTTTAAGTTTAATTGTAGTATTATATGTAGACCTTGTAGACATTAGGAGTTTTATCCCAAATTAAGGTAATTATTAATTTGACCCGTAAGACGTCGGGTCATTTTTTTAATTACTTTAATTTTTAGGAATTTTGATAATATTTCAATCGTTAAATCATTATAGAGTTAAAATAATTGTTAATTTAATCCGTGAGACAACGGATTATTTTTCGATTATTTTAATTCTTATCTTCATTACTTGTTTGGAAAGATTAAAAAAATAAAAAAAATCAAAAAGTACATAAAAATCTAAATATTGCATTAGAGCATTTAGGTTTAGTAAATTAGGACTATATTTTTAGGGTTAGTAAATTAGAATTGCATTTATAGGATTATAATTTTTAGATTATACTTTTAGATGGGTGATTTTTGTTAGGGCTAATTTTAAATAATGTTGGCATGTCTTGATTTTTTATATAGCTTTTAAGATAAGATATAGTTTAAGTTAAATTGATTCCTAAAATAAATTAGAATATCATTCACTTTAGTTAGTCTAATTAGTTTTTTTTTAATTCTGAATTTCAATAAAAAATCCAAAAAATATTAGGTACATATTAATTAATTTGCATAATAGGTTTAATTAGAATTTTTTTATTAGTAAAATATTGTCATATCTAGAACTTAGGTACTTAGGTCCATACACATTTCATATTAAAGTAGCACACCTAGATATTTTTAGATTAAGTCAATTTTCATTTAGTAAAACAAAAGAGGAACAAAAAAAAATGTCATGCATGCCATATGAGTTATAGTTTAATTTTTTTTTAATAAAAAGGAAAATGCTAAAAGATGATCATTGCACCATTAAGTTACTTTCTTTCAATAAAAAACATTATGTCACTAAAAAAAAACTAAAGATCATTTCCTTGGTTAGTTAGTTAGGTTAATTCATAATTAATCTCATATCATCATTATTTAGCATAGGTTGCATATATGCATTAAAAAATGAATCATCATAAAAAAATCATAAAAGAGCATGCATGTAAAATTACCATGTCATTCACCCCATATCACGTAGCACATGCATAGTTAGGATTATATAAATTAGATTGCATATATATAATGATAAGTTTAAGTCATACCATATGAATTGCATCTCGCATGTCATTAAAATAAATTCATGCATATTAAGTTAAATTAAGATTGCATATAATTAACATTTTTAAAAGAAAAAGAAAAATTATGTGTCATGTCATTTAGAAATCATGTTTAGGACATGCATTTTTATTAGCATTTTTTTATTTGAATGTTATTTTATTAATTGTGCACCCGCATGACCACCATTTGCATGTTAGTAGCTTAAGTTTAAATTAATCAACATTGCCTGCAAAATATTTTTAAAATAAAAATAAAAAGGTACCGAAAGGGCGTTAGACTAATCTAGCATAACCATGTCCCCGGACCTATTGAATCTCTGGTTTGCAATAGTAAAGTACTCTCCCATATTTTACTTGGGTTTCTAACCAGCCCTAATTGGTTAGTGGCGGCTCCAAATTGAGTATAATTGCATATTTGAATAGATTAATTTCTTAACATCAAGTCGCAATTGGTAGGACTTGGGAGGGTCCGTGTCAAGTTTTCGAACTTAGTAATCCATTAGCTCTTTTGAATAATTCACCCTTCAAAAAATTCGGGAAGGTCGAGACAACATTTTTTTGTGACACAAAAAAATCCTGAACTTTTATCTATGTGACACATTTATCCTAAACTACAAGACATTTTGGTCCTTTTACCTTTCAATTTTTTTTCTTTTTTTTCTTCATCTTCTCTCTTCCCTCTACCGGCCATGGCGGAAGGAAGCTGGCATTTGGCGAGGGCGGCCCTTAATTGGGTTGGGCACCCCTCGCCAGGCCCTCGCCAACATCGGGGAAGGGGTGCCCTCACCAAATCTGGCGAGATCGTCCTCACCCGACGCAGGCGAGGGCGGCCCTCCTTGGCATCGGGTGAGGACAGCCCTCATTGGCATCGGGCGAGGGGTGCCCTCGCCAGGCCAGATCTGGCGAGGGAGGCCCTCATCCGACCCAGCCGAGGGCCATCCTCACCCGACGTCGGTGAGGGTAACCCTTGCTCAACGTCGACAAGGGCACCCCTCACCGAATGCCAGCTTCCCTCCGCCAGCTCTACCATGGCCGGTGGAGGGAAGAGAGAAGAGAGAAGAGAGAAGAAATACAGAAAAATTAAGACGAAAATGCCTTTGATGGGATAAAGAAGAAGAAGAATTAAGACGAAAATGCCTTTGATGGGATAAATGTGTCACAATTTGCAAAATTTGAGGTATTTCATGTCACAAAAAAAATTTTATGGTAAATTTGTCACTTTAGGCAAAGTTTGGAGTCTTTGATCGTTTTTTCCCTTTATTTGGCAAAGCATGATATATCATCTTAACTTAAAGACCATCACTAACCCTCCATTTAGGTCACCTTGAACTAGCCCAAATTGAGATATGCATATCTCATTATTTGGATGAATGGGATATTGTTGCAAGGGTCTCAACAAATATTATCCGTTTGTACCATTCAAGTAGGCCTTGGACGAAAGTTGACTTTGAATCAAAATTAATTCAATGTTGTTTAAAATATTTAGTGTCTAAAATGATAAAGGGAAATTCTAAATAAAGCTTAAAGTGTCTTCATTTTTTTTTTTTTCCAAATAAGAGCCTAAAGTGAATATTATTTCAAATAAGGATATGAAATGTCATCATTTTTCTCAAAAAAAAAAAAAAAAAAAAAAACACCTAAAATGGATCTTATTTCAAATTGAAGCTTGACTTTTCGACTTGTCAAGGGAATTTTAGTCATTTACCTTTTTTTTTTCTTTCTTCTTAGCTAGTGGCCGATTGAGCACTGGCAATGCCTAGAAAGGGTTGGGTGAGGTTGCATTCACCCGTTTTGATGAGAGCCACCCTCGCTAGCCACAAGCAAAGACGACCTTGTAGCCATTGATGAGATTGGCACTCGCCAATGGTCAATAAGGCGACCCTCGTGTCACAACCAAAACTTTCGGGTGTAAACCACCTAGGGTTTGGTTAATTTACTCCTTTCGCGGGCCTAATCCGGCTTGCCAAGCTAGAGCTCAGAAATATTAATTCACACCCCTCTACCACCGGTCCTAAAAAATAAAATTCAAATATGCAGACTAAAAATAAAATGCATCTAAATTTATATGTTATGCAATTAATATTTTTTTCAGGGATAAAATTACCCCTAATTTTCTATGCAATAAATAAATGACCGGCTCGCCAAAATTTATGTGTCAACAGCTACCCCTCTTTGAAGGTGAGCTCGTAGAGGTTGCCTTCAAAGACAAATTGAGACCTAAATTTTGATCATGCACATATACTGAATGATTTTTTTTTTTGTCGAGAAATGTATCCCATTTTTTTTTAAATGCAATTCATATGGTGCATGGAAATGCTAATGCAAATGCATGATATCAAAGGAAAGAACGTACCTACAATTACTTACCAGTCAGTGCAGTAAAGCATCTTGAGGTACATGATAAATCCCTATTTACTCCAAAAGTACCCAACTCTCACTCAGGTTCCTTGAAAAGCTTAACAGGTAAGAACGTTCACATCAAAAGTGAAATGTTCAACGGAAAAAATTGAGACATCCAGATCCAGACTGAGATGTCAAGATTTTTGAAAAACTCAAAATACCTAGATCCAGACTAAGGTATAACGAGAAGGATTGACAAACATTCACATCCAGAGTGAAATGTTTGAATGAAAATAATCAAGACATCCAAGTCCAAACTGAGATGTCAAGATTTTTGTACTCGAGATACCTAGATCCAGACTAAGTATAATGAGAAAGATCGAAAAAACATTCACATTTAGAGCGAAATATTTAAATGAAAATAATCAAGACATCCGGGTCCAGACAAAGATGTCATGATTTTAGAAGCTCGAAATACCTACATCCAGACTAAGGTATAACGAGGAAAGTCGAAGAACATTCACATCCAAAGTGAAACGTTCAACGAAGAGAATTGAGACATCTAGATCCAAACTGAGATATCAAAATTTTGGAATGCAATTTGTATGCAAATGTTAAAGGAACCTACCTGAAATATCTTACATTCAATGAGAGTAGAGTGATTCTAGGTAGTTGATGTTACATGTTCAGGACCTGTACCATTCTACCGTCGCCCAGTATGACAGTGTTTGGTTGTGTCTATGACTCGTACCATTTCACGGTCGCCTAAATGGGGATTTACCTTCCAAGACTCGTACCATTCTACAGTCGCCCGAATAGGGAAATAGATGCTGTCTAGGATCCGTACCATTCTATGGTCACCTAAACGGGGTTTTACCTTTTAAAAGCTGTACCATTCTATAGTCGCCTGAATAAGGAAATAGGTTTTGTCTAGGACCCGTACCATTCTACGACCGCCTAAATAAGGATTTGCTTGGCTAGGACCCGAACCATTCTTCGGTCGCCCAGCGTTGCAATCTAGGGAAGAATCTTTGGGGACAACTCAATCGAGTGTCGATTAAAAGGGACTCTGGGCTATGAAAGCACGTCAAGTCAATATAAATGGATATCGGGCTACGAAAGCACACCGAGTCGATAAAGATGGGCCCTGGGCTACGAAAGCACGCTAGGTTAATATAAAGGACACCGGGTTACGAAAGCATGCCAGGTCAATAAAGAGGGACTTTGGGTTACGAAAGCACGCCAAGTCAATATAAAGGGACTCTGGGCTACGAAAGCACGCCAGGTCAATATAAGGACACCGGGCTACGGAAGCATGTCGGGTCGATGAAATGGATGCTGGGCTACGAAAGCACGCCAGGTCAATTTAAAAGGACAGCTTGACCGAGTCAAGTGTCGAGAATGGGTAGAGATATACTTACCTGATGATATCTCTTATTCTTGGGAATATGTCTTCTGGAATTTAGATATCCTGTGGAGGCCTCTCATCTCCTGGTAGAAATAAATTTTGGAACTTCAAGGATGCACCTTGAATGTTTATGATGGTTTCTGATCTCCTAATATCATGAGGTATTTTGAAAGGAACCTTGAATGTCGGGGAGCTCTAGGTCTTTTGAGAAAACATTATTTGCCGGACGTGATTAGAACAAAAATGCATTCACCAAAGAAATAAGCAATTAAGGCTATTCTAGAATGCATACTTCAAAATCTACTGAAGCTTTTATCAATTCAATCAAGGTTCATGCATAATGACTTTTGCATCACCCAAATTTCCACTAGAGAGAATTATCGTTCAAAACAATTTTCATTCATGACATAGATTTCTTAAGAATACTAAATGAGAGACTTTCGGTTAGAAAGGACTTTCGCTCACTCTCATTTATAATGGCTATTTTATACGAATCACTCAATTTCATCATATCAACATGGGTCCGAGTATTCTAGCAAGCGGTACGATCTTACCAATCTGAGAGGTCTTTAATATGGACCATAATGTGGGCTTGGTTAACGGCTTAACAAATGGACTCTTTGAGTCAAGGCTATTGAATGAATAGTCTCGTAATCATCTCCGGGTTTATAAGTCAAGAACCCTGCAAAATAAGAAAGAAATAATCTTACTCGCACTTTTTCGAGCGATGCTTATAAACATATGAACTCATATGTTAATTCAAATGCCCTAATCTGAAGAGACTTTGTAAGAGACGTAACGTAGGTTGGGTTCATGGGTTGAGAAATGAAAGGATCATTAGGCTCAAAATGTGTGTAAAAGGTGAGAGTTGATGATCATCTCGGCATTGCCATCGGCTCTTTTACCATCGGGGATTGTCTTCATGAAGTGCCCCATTGATTGTAAAAACTCAGTATTTTAATTCTTTGAGTATTGCTCCATCGGGATTCAATTCTTGCAATTGATAGTCACCTATCTTGACTTTCTTTTTTCATCTATGGGCATTGGCCTTCCTTTTACCAGACACACCGCTTTTTCATGCCCCTAGTTCTCATGCATTTTTTCTTCACTTCTTTTTCATGGGCATCGGCCTTGCTTTTACCAGGCACACTACTTTTTCATGCCATTTAATTCTATTTTGAATCCAATTCTTGTGTATAATGCATGCGTTAAGCAATTACACTTTGAATGACACTCGAACATTTCAAGAGTCTTCATCTGCCTTTTACCCTGCCCCAGTGTGGGGGATGATCATCAACTGGGTTTAAATAAATGAAATTGTAGGCTCAAGTGGGTTATGCATGTTGGAGAAATCGTTCTAGAAGATTTTGAAGCTGACAAAACGTTTCTATCGGTCTAGTCCGGATATTTGCGGATTGTCGAAGACTTTCGATCACCGGACTCGGTACTCAAGACTCAGAACTCAAGACTCAAGAATCAAGACTCAAGACTTAAGACTCAAAATTATTCTCATTGACAATCTATCTGATTCAGTGTCAGAGGAAATCCAAATCCGAAGAAAATGATTAAGGATTTCATCTTATTCTCTGGAGAAGATCTTTTGGCTGGATAAATATAACGGATTCTTTGATTCGTATCTAGATCAATTGAAGATCCGATGATCGACGAAGTATTCTTGGAAGGTTCTATTCATGGAAACCTAGATCCTTATTGTATGGGCGAACATGATTGATGGGCTATCGTCAGATTCCTTTAATAGCTCGAATGATCTTCTTGATTGATTCCGTCCAACGGGTAGATTGGAGGAATTCCTTTGGTAAGTGCCAACGGGTATGATGGCATAAAGGAGTATAAAAGGAAGACGTTCTAGTTGTTTTAGTAGTGTGATCGATAGAGAAATTCCGTAGTCGAAGCACCTTGATTATTAGTCGATACGATCGAGCGAAATTGTATACACAGAGAGTGTCTATACTTGGTGATACCTTGAGTGAGTGTGGTAGTTCATCTACACCCGTAAATCAAGAAAGATCAACGCTGTAACATCTCTTTGTTCATAGTGGAATCCACCGATTGGGCGTCGGTGCGAAGAGTGGACGTAGGCTTGAATCAAGCCGAACCACTATAAACCGCGTGTTTAATTCTCTCTTTCATTCACTGAGTCTTACGATTGATTGTTATTTGTTGCAATTTCTTAACTGTCTAAGTATTGTACGTCTATCAAGAAAAATCGTTTATATACCTATTCACCCCCTCTAGGTACTAGCACTAGCAATATCAATTGGTATCAGAGCCCGTGTTCTTACTTTATTTGAAGTGTTTTACTTGAGTAAAAGATCCATGGCTAGTATGCTTGCACCGGGGCGATGAAAGGGCAAAAGCAATACCAGACCTCCCTACTTTGATGGAAAGGATTACAACATCCGGAAGAACAAGATGAAAGCCTTTCTACGATCAAAGGATCCTCTCGAATGGGACGTTGTGGAAAATGGATCACTCCTACTTTTGCTGCATCGAGTCTCTCGAAAGAGGAAAAGAAACAATTGAGACCAGTGGAATGACTCGGGAAGAAATAAATAAGAGACAAGCACTCGATGCAAAAGCAATCTACTCTTTATATTGTGCTTTGTCACCAACCGAATATAACGAATATCTTCTTGTGCTACAAAAAAAGAAGTATGGGACGATTACACATCACCTATGAAGGAACGGTCAGTGAAGGAGACCCGAATCAACATTCTCCTTGGTCAATATGAATCATTCAAAATGAAATCGGGAGAACCTATAACCGACATGTTTAGTCGTTTCTGAGATATTGTCAATGGTCTTGAGAACCAAGGACAAAAATCACCGATCCCATGAAAGTGAACAAGCTACTGCGTGGACTCTCTAAGGATTGGAATCATATAAAGACTTCAATAAGAGAGACGCAAAGAATTATGCCACTATCTGTCGATGAGTGATTGGAACTCTTCGCCTTATGAAGTTGAACAATTAATGAAGACGAAGATCCAAGAGGTAAGAAATCCTTGCATTAAAATCAAATGATGATTACGATGATGCAGATTCTCGAAGATGATCCGGACGATGAGAAGCTTGCTCTTATGATAAGAAGATTCAGAAAACTGAATAGGAAAGGAAGGAGGTTCAACTCCAAGAAACAAAGTTTTCAAAGACAGCAATCCAAGTCTGTTGATGATGAGGAACCGAACAAAGATGTAGTTTGTTTCGAATGTAAGAAAAAGGGACACATAAGACCCAACTGTCCTCTTCTGAAGAAGAAGAAAGGAAAAGCTGAAAAGTTTCGAAAAGCACTCAAAGCCGAAACTTGGAGTGATAATTGAGTGTGAAGAAAGTGATGATGAATATGCCAATCTATGTCGATGGCACAATCGTCACTCGGACTCGGATTCCTGGATCGGACTCGAGACAAAATGAATCGGAGGTAAGTGATTTTAAAATTCTGTCAAAGTCTCTAAATATATTGATGAACTGTGTTTTAATCTTAAGACTTCTCTCAAAAGAGTTTCCGAACTAAAAAGGAAAACTTAGCTTTAAAACAAAAAGAAAACATTTTAGAAGAAAGAATCAAAAGTTTAGACTTGAATGTTTCGACTCTTAAAGAAAAAGAAGATAATCTCTTAAAAGAAAATACTTTTCTAAAAACCCTATCAAATATTGCAAGGAAATTTTCTATAGGATCTGAAAAACTTGAAAAAGTTCTTTCGTTCAAAGACCTTACTTCAATAAGTCTGGTCTAGGTATGACAATGAAAACAATTCCCTTGATTGATTTTCCTAAAGTAAAAGAAAGAATTAAGAAAAGACCATCGAAAGAGGCTTACAAAAATCATTTCAAGAAAGTTTTTGTAAAATGCACGAGGTCGAAATGCTCTAAGATGTTCAAAGTGTAACAAGAAGGATCACTTTGAAAAGAGTGTCCTATGATTTGGAAGCCTATTAAGAAAGCATGGCCTTATAATGTTTATTCTACTAACACCAAAGGACCCAAGAAAATTTGGGTACCAAAGAAAGTTTGAGACTCTCTTTTGAATGCGAGTCTCCGTCAAGAAAAATGTAAAATGGTATCTTGACAATGGATGTTCAAGACACATGACGAGACTCAAATTGCTTCATAAAGCTTATTCAAGTGAATGAAGGAAAAGTTTCATTTGGAGGAAAATGCAAAGGAAATATTGTGGGATTTGGAACTGTCAAAATTGGAAATCTCACAATAAACAATGTTTCTCTAGTAGAAGGACTCAATTACAATCTTCTCAGCATTAGTCAACTATGTGATACTGGATTCAAGATTTTCTTCCAAGAAGGAACATGTTTTGGAATTAGTAAAGACTCTACTTAGTCTTTCAAAGGTCGAAGACATGGAAATATCTACCTCCTAGACGTAAAACCAAATGAATCGCATTGCTTAATCTCAATTCAAGACGAAGCAAGCTTATGGCATAGAAAGCTCGGCCATGTCAACATGAAGCAATTGGCCAAAATCTCATCAAAAACAGCTTGTTCGAGGACTACCAAAATTATCATATCAAAAGACCAATCCATGCACACCATGCATTATGGGAAAACAGGTAAGAAATTCATTCAAACCAATAAATCATGTCTCTACTAATCATGTACATTGCTTTGCATATGGATCTCTTCGGACCAACGAACCTAGAGTATTGGAGGTAAGAAATATTGCCTAGTAATTGTAGATGATTACTCCGTTTTACTTGGGTATATTTTCTTGCAAGTAAGTCGAAACATTCTCGTATTTTGAAAAATTTGCTAAAAAGATTCAAAATGAAATTGGATGTGTTATATCAAGTATAAGAACAGATCATGGAGGTGAATTTGAAAATCAAAATTTTACAAAATTTTGTGATGATTCTGATTTAAACATGTATTCTCCTCTCCATATACTCCTCGGCAAAATGGAGTTGTGGAAAGGAAGAATCGATCTCTTCAAGAAATGGCTAGAACTCTATTAATTGAAAGTAAAATTTCTTCACGATTTTAGGCCGAAGTCGTTTCAACAGCATGCTATATAATCAATAGAGTCTTTCTAAGACCTATTACGAGAAAACCCCTTATGAATTATTCAAAGGAAAGAAGCCTATTGTTTCATACTTTCATGTATTCGGATGCAAATGTTTTATATTGAAAATGCAAAAGATCAAGTTGGTAAGTTTGAAGAAAGATCATATGAAGGCATCTTCCTTGGATATTCTACATCAAGCAAAGCCTACGAGTTTATAATAAGAAGAGCCACCAATGTGGAGGAGTCAATGAATGTCAAATTCCAAGACTCTACGCAAGATGAGTCCGTGCGAGACTCAGCATGAAGAGTCCGAACCTGCTCCGGACCTCAAAAGATTACAACTCAAGAAGCTTCTCGGACTGGAAGATCAGCATCAAGCTACTCGAGAAGACTCGAGATAAAGAAAGAGATCTTCAACCAGTTAAATCAACCAAGAATCGGAAGCATAAATCCAGACTCATCCTAAAGATCTCATTATCGGAGAAATTAATGAAGGAATTCGCACCAGATCAAAAGGCGT
Source organism: Eucalyptus decipiens (assembly GCA_014182575.1). NCBI lineage: Eukaryota > Viridiplantae > Streptophyta > Magnoliopsida > Myrtales > Myrtaceae > Eucalyptus > Eucalyptus decipiens. Next base: position 43,910,473 of record CM024610.1, on the reverse strand, counting down.
GAATAGTCTAGTGCTGTAGCTCTTATTTCTGAAATTAAACCAAAAGCATAGAAGAAGCTCTATCTAATGAAAGCTGGATTGAAGCCATGCAAGAAGAGCTCGATAGTTCAACATTAATGACGTCTGGGATCTGTCATCTAAACCAAAAGGTAAAACTGTTATTGGAACCAAATGGGTGTTCAGAAACAAGATGAATGAAAAAGGAAAACTCGTACGAAACAAAGCAAGACTCGTGGCAAAAGGATATACGCAAGAAGAAGGAATAGACTATGATGAGACTTACGCTCCCGTGGCAAGGTTAGAAGCTATTCGTCTATTACTTGCGTTTGCTTGTTATAAAATTTCAGGTTATTCCAAATGGACGTCAAAAGCGCTTTCCTAAATGGATTTATCCATGAGGAAGTTTACGTGGAACAACCTCCAGGGGTTTGAAGACCCAAAGAAGCCGGACTCGCCTTCGACCGAAAAAGGCTCGTATGGTTTAAACGGGCACCTCGAGCTTGGTACGACGTACTAAGTAAGTTCTTATTAAAGAATGGTTTTGCCAAATGTAAAGTTGATATTACTTTATTTATTAAAAAGGAAAACAAAAGTTTTTTACTTGTTCAAATATATGTGGATGATATCATATTTGGATCCCCTAATGAAAGTCTCCAGGCAAGAAATTTTCAAAGTCTATGCGGGATGAATTTGAAATGAGTATGATGGGAGAATTAACATTCTTTCTTGGTCTTCAAGTAAAGCAATTGAAGGAAGGAACTTTCATCTGTCAAGAAGAATATGCTAATGATCTTGTCAAAAGGTTTGGATTGGAAAATTGCAAAAGACTGATATACCAATGTCAAGTTCGTTGAAAATAGACAAAGATGAAGAAGGGAAGAAAGTTGATCAAAAGCAGTACAGAAGCATCATCGGTTCACTTCTTTATCTTATTGCCTCTAGACCTGACATTTTGTTGAGTGTTTGCATTTGTGCTAGGTTTCAATGAGATCCTAGAGAATCTCATCTCAAGGCTGCAAAACGTGTTATTAAATACGTTGCCTCGTCTTCAAGCATCGGTCTATGGTATCCTAAGGAGGAGACTTCAATCTTAAGGATATTCGGCCGATCTGGCCGGTTGCGAGTCGATAGAAAGAGTACTTGAGAACTTGCCGGTTGCTTGGAAAGTAGGACAGTGTCTTGGTTTTCAAGGAAACAGAGCACCAGCTCTCTCTACAACAAAAGCGAGTATGTAGCTCTTGAAAGTCATGGCATTCGCAAATTCTATGGATAAAACACGGCTACAAGACTTTGGGATTGAAGACTCATGCAAATCGGATATGACAACACCAGCGCAATCAATCTTACCAAAAATCCAATCCTTCATTCAAGAGCAAAGCATATTGAGATTCGACATCATTTCATTAGAGATCATATTCAAAATGGAGAAATCTCAATTCAATTTGTTGATTCGAAAAGTCAACTAGCGGATATATTCACAAAGCCTTTGGAGAAAAATCAATTCGATTTTATCCGTGCAGGACTCAACATTTTGAAGCTTGAAGAGGTTAAAGTCCGAAGAATCTACATTTCTTATCAATCGTACTCTAACCTTCGGACTCGACCTCTCGAGACTCAGACCTTCATTGTATAGTACGTAAGTTATTTTTATCTTGAAAAGGTACGATCATTCATTCGTTATAATTGATTGATACCATCTTTAATTTCCGTAAAATAAAAAATTGGAAACATGCCTTTTCAAAAGGGATAATTTCTTTTAAAATGGCATTATTTTTTAAAAGAAAGACGACTATTCACTTTCCTTCGTATCGATTGATCTTTCCTTTTCAAAACCGAGTTATATATTTACTCGATTCTCAAAACCCTAAAAGGCATTCTTCTCTCAATCCTGTTTTCTACTTCGTATTCATACTCGAGAAAGTTGTCATTTTTCTTGGGAAAGCGAGTGAAGGAATCTTTCATTGACAAGAAAGATGTCTTCTTCGAGAAAGTCGTCAAGGATCACAAGCGGGCCTGAGAGAATGAAGGAGGGACCCTCGCACTTCGATCTCACCGAGGAAGATGATTTGTCGGGACAGCAACAGAGTCCTTTTCCTTCTCCACCTCATCACTCACCATCTACCCCCACAAGATGCGGGTCATCATCGGGAGGAAGTCATACTAGAGGACGTTGAACACGTGAGAGCTCAAAAACCCTCTTTTATTTACAAGCTCTATCAGTCGTTGAAAGCTTAGTTCTCCTCTGAATTATATAGATGGTTTCCTTAAAGATAAGAATTATGGGAATGAGTACAAATTTTTGAAGCGAATGGAGGAATTGGGAATTGCTCCCAAAGGAAAGGTGAAGAGGCACTTGCGAACATTCCAAGTGACCCTCGTGTTGGAGGATCGAATCCCATTGAGGAACGATGATGATAAAATGTTTAGTGATTTTCAACCGAGAATGGGCATTCTTTGCAAAGGTGAAGGGAAAGAAGATGGAGTTGTTTAAATCGAAGGAATAGGAGAACCCGTTCTTGATTTGTTAAAACGAGGGTGATAAACCCCGGAGTGTTGATTTTGATTTCTGGATGCGTTAATGTGAACTTAAGGGAAAAGTTCAAACGCTTCCAACTTGAGCAGATTTTGCACCGATACCACAGATGGTTATGCACACTTGATCGCATATTTTCTATTCGAATCTCGGTTTTCTAGATGCGAATAGAATATCATTCAAGATGTTCAAGATCAGTCTATGTGATAGATGTGGACATGCTAGCGGACATAATGGTGTTGAACGAGGGGCGTTATCAACCAATCAAAGTCTCGATTGCTCGTGCTACTCTGGAGCTTGTTAAAAACAGAGATACGAGAGGCGAAAATTACCTACTCGAAGATGAGTGCCATCAATATTGTGCTTTTGCACAAAATTGTGATCAATTGCATCGGGCCAAAGTCTACATCAAAGACGATGTATCTAATTCGGAAGCAAAATTGATGTATGCAATCAACTCGGGAAGAAGTTCTCTCTCCCTCATACTATTCTCTTCCATATGTACGAGCAATGTCGAAGAACAAGGGACAATTGCCTTACCCAAATCTTGTGACCAAGATCTTGAGACACATGAATATTGAACCGCCACACACTCTCGTATTCGATCGTGCGATAAAATGGTGGTAGGTTTGAATATGTTGACGAAGATGCGTACTGAAAGAACTTAGCAAGGAAATGGCAAAGTTCAAAGTGAAACTCCACTCTCTTTCGCATCAAAGAGAAAAGGGAAGGAGCCCATTGGTGCTCCATCCAAAAAAAAAGATCTCATCTTGGAGGATGAAGAAGAAGAGGAAGATCTTACTATTCCTGCTTCTTGGTAAGGACTAGACGTTACGTATCTCGATCAACGGAACTTCATCGAAGCAAAGAGAAGAAGAAGAGCAGAGAGAGAAAGAGATAGAAGTCAAGAAGAAGAAGAACAGAGAGAGAAAAAAAGAAGCTGAAGAAGAAGGAGAAGAAGAGAAAGAAAAGTCTGGCTGCTTGAATGAGAGAAGGAAAGCGAAGAGCATGATCATCACTCCTCCCATCGTGATGTCTTAGAGACAGGGGAGTTGGGGAGCAAGAAAAAATCCTCACCTCATGCTGCTCCAGAAGAGTTTCAAGCTTCTCAATTGCCTGAAGAAGAACATGATACATCATCAAATCTACAAGGTTATACGAAGCGCCATCGTGCATTCACTCCATCCGAGAAAGTAAATGTTAGTATGCGGACAGACAATTCAGCAGATTTTCATCGTATTCTTGATATTCTTCTAGAAATGCGGGGCCAAATCTATGCTCTGGACTATGAGAGATTCAAACCATCAAGAATCTTTGGACAAGCATCTTGATTCTCCTGAGGACGGGAATGAAAGACCTCGCTCTGACTTCAAGCCAATGCCAAAGGAGAGGAGGTAGCTCAATTAAGGGAAGACTTGAAGAGGCTCGAAGGCATAGTACAGTCCATGAGAGATTTCCAGATCGTGCGCATTCCCAAGCGGACGACTCTTTTCTCACCTTTTACGATGACAAAAAGGGGAGAAGAAATTTGAACCAACCAACTTTTTTAAACCTTGATTTTAAATTTGTTTTTGTGGTTGTGAGTTTTTAAGTTTTTAAGTATGACTTGTGTGAACTTGAGTATGGACTGAATTTGGCTGTGGATTGTGATGCTTGACTCGTTGGCATTTATATCGAGTGTTGTTATATGGTATTACTCATGAAAGTCTAACCAATTTTTTTACGTGGATGCGAGTCCGGTTGTTTATTAATCTTTATGAGATAGCCATATTGCTTGAGAAATGTTTTTTCGGGTCAAGGTTGTTCAAATCTACAGGAAAGTTTTGTCATCATCAAAAGGGGGAGATTGTTGGAGAAATCGTTCTAGAAGATTTTGAAACGACAAAATGTTTCTATCGTCTAGTCGGATATTTGCGGATTGTTTGAAGACTTTCGATCACCCTCGCACTCAAGACTCGAGAACTCAAGACTCAAGAATCAAGACTCAAGACTTAAGACTCAAAATTATTCTCATTAACAATCTATCGATTCGATTAATGGGAGGAAATCCAAATCCGAAGAAAATGATTAAGGATTTCATCTTATTCTCTGGAGAAGATCTTTTGTTCGGATAAATATAACGGATTCTTTGATTAGTATCTAGATCAATTGAAGATCCGATGATCGACGAAGTATTCTTGGAAGGTTCTATTCATGGAAACCTAGATCCTTATTGTATGGGCGAACATGATTGATGGGCTATCGTAAGATTCCTTTAATAGCTCAAATGATCTTCTTGATTGATTCCGTCCAACGGGTAGATTGGAGGAATTCCTTTGGTAAGTGCCAACGGGTATGATGGCATAAAGGAGTATAAAAGGTTGACGTTCTAATTGTTTTTTAAGAGCAGACTGATAGAGAAAT